>DWHP01001435.1:0-16143 GCA_018247895.1 Parnassius honrathi
TGATCATGGGCGGCGGTAATCACTTAACATCAGGTGAGCCGCATGCTCGTTTGCCCCCTCTTCTATAAAAAAAAAAAAATATTTTCACAAAAATGTTATGTATTTCAAAAAATGATTTACCTCGTGTTCATAACTAGAATAGAACAGAATGTAATCATTTTAATTCAATATAGTATACATTTAATTCTTATTTAAAATAAATTGTTTACTTTTACCACTGGTTCGGGAAAACCCTCTTGCCAAGGAAGTACCAGCAAGAAACCGAGCGAGACTTCTTCTTTAAATAAAATTAATTTCAATATATAATTTTACATAATAAGTATGTGAAAGTATATGTCATCAAGTGCAAAAGAACAGAATTTTGGATAATCTTTAATAAAACGACCAAAATTTAGGCGCACATTACACGCTCATGTAGGCGCCAATCAATTCCATCAATTATGATTGATAAAAAACGGATGGTGACTGATAGGCGTAGATTACACGCTCATGCAGGCGTCAATCACTGCATTACACGGTAGGTATTTGTCGTAAAACCGTGATTGTCGTAAAACTGACAGCCTGCATAAGTGTGTAATGTACGCCTAACATATAGCCTTTGATTGGTTTATGGCAATAAGTCCGCCGCGCTTCACGTGACAGTGGTTGTGGCTGCGAAATATTTCCATTCATCGGACCTGCAGTATAAAATATAATAAATAAATAGTAAAAATATTTAATTACTTTGAGACAAAATCCAACGAAAAAAAATATACAAAGATATTTATATTTGTTCGCTTCGTCGTTCTCAGCGAGACGATCTACTCAACGTAAAAGTAAAAACGTAAAGTAAGTTACCGTGGATGGACCATGTAACAGCAGTGCAACAATATCCACAACCTCAATCGTCCCGTGGACGTTGTAAGAAACGAAAGAGGGAAACAGGAGATGGACAGCAGCAGAAAAAATTAAAAACTGCAGTTGCGAACCGACGCAAAGCATGGCAACTATGGTAAATATCTATGAAGTAATCTGTAGGAAGGTCTATGTTCAGCACTGGACTTTTGACAGGGTGTAACTGAAACGGTAATTCTGATCCTCCCTAATTACAGGCGTTGAGCTATGTATTGTACTATGTATATGCTATTTAAAATCGTTTGTCAAAAATGAAACTATATGATATAGCCTCTATAAACTGTCCGTTTTCTGAGTACGGTAAAATAAAAATAAAGTTTTTGTTTAACTTTGTAACAAAATAATTTCCTTCTTAACAAGTGAAGTGAAGTGTAAACCAATATAATTGAATTTATATACTTTTGTGCTTCACTTTCCATAAAGTCGTAAAAATATTCTATTTAAGTGTTTCTTGATTCAATAAAACATTACCGGAACGCGACTCTTTAGCTTTTTCTGTTATTGCGATCGACAGGGTTGGGCTTTGGGTTATAGTGTGCCAGTAATTTATATATAAGCATTGTTAGAGTCCTGAAAGTGTGCAACCTAAAGTATCTTGATACTTGAGTTGTTAAATAATATTAAAAGTACTTTTAATTAACATATTTAATTTGCGTCGAAATGGCAGTGGAATGAATACATTCATTCACCATATGTGTTCAGCTCATGGACGTCGTAAGAGGAAATTGTGGAAAATAACAGAAATATTCTCATGGCCGATAGATAGCGTTATAAGATATTGGGCCATATATAGGTCATGACCTCGGACACTTAAATGACATGATTATACTATACAACTATGTCGTTTTTGTCGTATTATGTGAAATACCTGGTCAATACAAAATAATGTATCGTATATTACAGGCTTCATCTGGTGTAATATACCTGACGTAAATTTACCACCGACGCGGTAAGGGCGGGAAGTAGAGTTTATATATTGTACAGCATACGCGTGCTTATTCGCAAAACATACCATTAAGAAAAGAAAAAAAAGCAAGTAATAATTATACAAAAAAAGAAAAAAAGGTCTATGCTAAATAAAAATATGAAACATCACTTAGTGTAGCCAGATAAATAGCACCTATAAGTATTATTGTAATTATAGTTTAAGCAAAGTACTGTACTATGGTGTTTGCCTTCAACATGTGTATGCGTATTTTTTAAATAGAATAAGGGTGAGTAACGAGCACACAGTCCACCTGATGGTAAGTGGATGCTGTTGCCCATAGACATCTATTCTTATCCTCGATTAAGAATCAAAACGCATTTGCGTTGTCACCCCTGAGGACTAAGATGCAATACCTTGTTTCCAGTAAATAAGGGTTTCCGGATCTCTACACTCACCATACAAAACACAACAGTATTAGGCAGCTATTTTAAGCTGGTATTCTGTGAAAGCGTGGTCTTTCCCCGGTCGAGCCGACCTATTCGTGCTACAACCATAATATAGCTATAGCACGGCTCTATTGTTAAACGGTAGAAGAGGTGACCACTTATTGAATTTACATATTTAACAAAGGGGGTCCTCGCGACTGAATTTCAGTCACGGCGACCAGTCTCATCGAAGACTGCGCAGGACGGGATTATAGTGCCCGAGTGTACGCGGAAGCACAGGTGCTCTCTATTCCTTCACTCTCATATTCCGACGGAACGGTAACCCGACACGGCGTGAAACACCGGCCAATTTCCAGACTTCGGACTGCTACTTAGAAGTTCTTGACTGAAAAATCCAATACCTGATTTTCGCCCGTTTCGGGATTCGAACTCGAAATTTAATAATCAGCAATCGCGTTTCGGATCACTAGATCAATGAGACATTCAGAACGTTACTAACGTTACGTAGTAATTGGATGGTGAAAAATAAAGTATCAAAACCATTTGAGCGCCCTATAAACCACTATCGAGGGCTGAAAGAAATGTACCTAGCCAGGTGAAAATAAAACATATAATAATCCAATCGGATAGTAGTGCTGACAATGCGGAGTCTACCGCACGGGTTCTCGTTCCGTTTGTGGAATGTTTACACAGTTTCACCAAGCTTCTATTTTCCCCTCTATTTGTCAGTGTTGTCAACACAAATAAAGTAAAACGCTTTTAGTGATGGTTTAAAATGTGAAAACCATTATTCATGACGTACTTTTTTTAAAAAAAATAAAAGTGATAATAATATACAAACCTTTTGAGCTCAAATAACACATCGTTGTCATTGGTTTTAAAAAAAAAACATTTTGTGTTTAAAAAAGCTTTGATTTATGAATATTAATATTTAGTTAAAATTATTCATTTATCAAATCATGTTAATAAGCGTTTTTTTGTGGTAAACTTAAAAATGTAAATTACTTTTTTTTCATAGAATTAAGAATACATTATTTATAACATGCTTTAAATATTGATTAAAAGTATTTTCAAGGTTTTTATATAATATTAAAGTGACATACAAATGTGTATGACATCTCCGTAGAGCAGTGGCTAAGCGTTTGGTTGTGGTACTGCAGAGCCGTAGGTTCGAATCCTAAGTGTTCGTATGGCCAACAAGTATTTATTCCGGGTCTGAATGACATGTGTCCTTGAGCAATTTATGTATGTATACTTCCTCCAAAACAGATTAAAATCCTAGTGTTTAAAAAAGATAAAAAAACTATTGATGTGGTAGTGTCATGCCGCAGCTATATTATAACTGTAGCATAAATGGGTCGACTCTACCGGAAAGGGTCCACAGAATACATAGAGTCCCACAGCGTGAAACAGTAGTTTAATGCTGTTGTGTTTCGCATGGTAAGTTAAAAGTATCGGATACCCTTGATATCAGTAACAAGGCTACAATCTTAGTCCTCAAGGATGAAAACGCATCTGTATTTTGAATTCTAGTTGAGAATAGACGAAAGAGCCACTAACATATTATGTGGACTTTATCATCTCTACATCTTACAAAAATGGCTTTTGTGGACCATCTACTGCAAACACTTCAAATTAAGATGTTGAGTGCTTGTAACATTAACCAATTTATTTTAATTGATGCTTTAACATAAAATTAGAATGCCTTACAATCTCATTAATACTTGAAATATCATAATAATTACTTAAGATGGACCAAATGTCGACGACATAAATTATATTACTGAAAACACTGCTCGAGACTTGACGCTGAAATAGCTAATTAACTTGTGTTAACAAAAAGGAAACACTCTGCCTGGGGTCAGTCCGGATTAAGTAAAGTAAGGTAGAGATCATCTATTTTGATAATTCTAATTTGACATGATAATATAATTGACTAAAACTATTTATACGGATTTTACCGTGTTTGTCGTAAGTCCTCAGTCTGTGAACATGTTCAAGATCGTCCTCACCATTACATCAGATTTGATAAACATAACAAATCCTCGCAAAAGAACACTAATTCCTATAGAGGATGATACGCGAGGCTATTGCAATTAAAAACATCCTAATTTCAATAAAGAAGATGGATGGGTGCTGCCATCTGCTTGGGATCCTATAATTAACAAAATTAAATCCAAACCTCAGAATACCTCTGCAAGACTTCAAGATAATGTAAGCTCATTCTGCGAAAATCGGACTAAAAATTAAGATTCAAAAACTGAAGGTAGCCGGGCTAACTATGACATTGGGACGTCAAACATCTCAGTCCCCCCGTGACCATAGGTGCTGGAAAGCACCCGAAACGTCGGGAATTAAAAATGAGTTAATTGAATACGATAAAATCCGTATAAATAGTTTTATTCAATGTCTAGTGTTGGCGTAAATATAAGAAATCATTATGATAACATAATTAAAATGTTTAAATCTATTAAAACACAATAGAAAGCGCGTACAGATTTAGAATTCGTGTTAGGTATCTAATACAGTACATCTGACAAAATCTACCAAATATACAAGAAAGGCGTGTGCAGTTTTCAATTAGACTATTACTAACAGTCTATACGTGTCTCATTACTGGGCACAGACCTTTTTCTTTTCCGGAAGGATTATGAAGCTATTTGTTTGTGTTTATCCCTTAGTGCATGTTGGTGCACTTATGTATGTCTTGAAATATTTTTATACCTCTGATATGCTACCTGTATGTTCTCAAGATGTCTTCCTTTATCGGAAAACACGATCGTAAAGCAGTACTTAAAATTGCAATTAACAATTTCGTTGGTGCCGGTGCGGCGGGGATCTAACCCAGGTTGCTCGGGTAATGTGGATAATGGTTAGTGTTAGTTTAGTGGTCAGTAAATTTGTGACTAGTGCTTAATTCCTGGGCGAGCTAGGGTGTGAACTAGACTTACTTTATTTGCGTAATTGCAAAAGTTTTTTATTCAGCCGAAGATTGTTAAGCACACTGACCTAGCTTAACAAAAAACTATTCAGTCTTGCTTTAAAGTTACTTACATTGACATGAAAGACACAAAGTTTTTATTATTTAGGTAAAAATCAATCATGTCTGAGAAATCAGAAAACTTATTTCAAACATATTTGAAGTCCACCAAACGCATTGGGTACACATTGGACACTTCCTTGCTCTAAAACCCTCTCAGAAATGAGAGGAGATGCTGGGTATCTTGCTGGTTCTTTCCAGGATTGAACTTCCAATGATAAAAGTAAAAACTTACTTTAAATATACTCACCAACAGAATCTAGAGGTACCTTAATCCTAAATTATTTACGACTTTATAGTTTAAAATCTTTTAGGTTTTCATATAAAGTTTATATACAGATTGAAACCACTTTTACTCCATTTTCAGAGTTTAAAAATATAAATAAGAAAAAAACAAAACAAAAGAAAGAACAAAATACGGCGACAAATTTGTTAGTAATTTGTTACGACAAGGAAAATTAAAATTGTTCTATTGATATTAATTAAAGAAAAATGATTAGATTGTTTTTCTTTTTTAATTTAACGTGCAGTGTAAGCTCTAAGAGTCCTGTTACGTTATTTGAGTCGAGATGAAATGTTACGAGCCGTGGGCATGTTACAAGATGGTGCTATTTAACGCGTCGTTCCGGAGGCCCTACATATCAGACAAAACGTGATATCAAGGTTATGGTCACGTTATCGTAGTACTGAGGATGTGCCCATACGCCACATGAGTAAATATCATGTAACAACGCAGAGACAGGATCGATTTCTCCAAATGACCGCCAGAAAACAACCCAATATCACAGCGATGCAACTACTACAAAGGCTCCAGGAGAACTACCAGCTACTGATAAGCGACCAAACCATGCGAAGGAGGTTGCATGAAGTAGGACTTTATGCTCGAAGATCGTTACGTGTTCCACCATTGCGACGTAGCAGTTGCGGTCGGCGGCTTTCGTGGGCTCGGTAGCATTTTACCATGGAGTGACGAACAATGGCCTTTGGTGCTGTTCATCGATGAGTCTCGATTTGATTCACGAGTTTGGAGAACTCCAGGGAGACTTAGCCGTCTACGGCACCCTCATAAGGTCCACTCATACCAAGGCGGGACACTCATGGTGTGGGAAGGAATTCGTCTTCGCGGATGATCCCAGCTTGTTTGGATCCAAGGCAGCATGACTGCACATAAATACCACGAGGGAGTAGTGGAGCCTGTTGCTGTCCTACACAGAATTCGAATAGGCCAGGAATTTCAATTCATACACGATAATGCTCCCTCCCATATGGCGCGGCTGGTGTACTCTACTCGCGGTGTCAAGTGTGGATGTACAACGAGCCTAAAACATGAAAATCGATGCATGCGATGCAAATCTCTTTGTGTTCGTCAAAAAACCGACAATAGGCGGAGCACAGTGGAGCACGAACCAAACTCGAACGGCGTGGCTTGTAAATCGGTCCACACTATACGAATTTGTGCTCGGCTGATGCTCCGCTCGTGTTCGGCTCGTCCAGCATAGACCCACCTATAAGGCCTTATGAGGTCCGCCGTCCATCGGTAAGCCGCAGGAAGACATTGACAGTATAATTTTAAGTATGAAAGATCAATTTCGATGTATAATTCATGTAAGAGGTGGCAACACTGATTATTAATATATGGATTTTATATGATTTTTTAAAATTTTTATTCAAATTAATAGTTTTATAAGAAGAAATGAAGTTTTTTTAACCATATTATTAATTTTATATCTCGATTAAAAAAATACATTTTTATTTAAACAAAAAATTACGTTTTTTTAAAGTTTTTTATTAAAGACCTCAAAATAGCCTGTCATTTTTCCATTTAATATATCAGTAAATTCATCATAGATGTTTAGATATTTGATGAAATATAAAATATATCTAGACTCTGCTGATGTATGTAAGAATGAGGATATCCGCGACTTTTTCTGCCACCATGGTGGGGCCACTTACAATTGATGTGTAATATTTGACAGATTTCATAACGGAGAAGTCAATTTTTTCGAAAAATGTAAAAGATAATCTTTGTGCAATATTATTAGATACATTTTACATAAATTAGATTAAAAATATATAAACCAAACCAAAGATATTCATAAAAGCAGAAACATTAGTTAGAGTTTAAAATGTACATAAAATTAAAGAGCAGACCACTGAGGCATTGTTTTGTGAATTAATATAATAATACTGAAAGTGATAAAATTTCATTTTAAAACTAACTTCTCAGTTAAATAACATTGTGTAACAAAAAACTTTCCCTAAGTGTCAACTCAGGTGAACCACATAAGGTGAGGTGATCATTGAACATGAAAAATTATTCATACTATTCTATTCCATTCTTTACTTTACAAACATCACTCAAAAGAAAAATATTTGTAAATTGTAACATATCAACAAACAACAAGTTGGGTACGTAAGTTTTCCGTTTTGCTAATGCTGGCACAGAGTACTAAAATCAGCGTACGACAGATTAAAAATTTCCCAAGCATAAACGCTTCCGGCGAAGTTGTTGGCGCAATCTCTTCTCTTGTAAACAAGGGAAAATAGAATGAATGGCCGGCGATGTTTCCTGATTAGTTGCGGGTGCGGAGGTCGATATAGAAAAAGAAAAACAAGCGGCCATTTCGTCACAGATATTTACGACATGTTTCTAGTTTCCCGCCAATTCTATGGATGGAGGGTATTTTGTTTTGCGATAAACAACATTACAAATGAAATAAACTTGCGAACCTTGTTCATCATATTCCTGTTATCATATTTTATATCATATTCTCTTCCAAGTACCATGAAACTGCACGTCACTCGATATGTCGACGCCGAGGATTCCGATACTGGCTTAGGTAACAAGGAGAGTGCCTTGAAACTGAGGAGATACGACGAAGGGCTACTGTTTAGCGGTAAACGCGCAAACTTGTGTCTTTGCTATCGCCCCGGCTTTGCATAGGTGATTTCTGGATTTCGACTACAGCGCCATCTACGGGTAAATTGTAGCCAATTATGAATCTAAGTCATTCTCGAATCAAATTAATCACACACACACAAAATTTTATCAAAATCGCTCCAGCCGTTTATTAGGAGTTCAGTGACATACACACGGACAGAAGAATTATATATAAAAAGACTAGTGATCCTCCCGGCTTCGCACGGGTGATTTCTGGTTCTTGACAACAGTGCCACCTATCGGGTCCAATTGTTAATCTAAACCATTCTCGAATCAAATTAACCACAAATACAAAATTTCATCAAAATCGGTCCAGCCGTTTAGTCATACACTAGTGACCCGCCTTGGATTCACCTGGGTGGAATGTTTTAGTATGGCGTCATTTATATTTTTTAAGTAGTCAAGTCTAGCACTGGCTTAGTTTAGTTTAGCTTACGGCGGGCTGTTTTCCGCAACTCCTCGTCTAAGCGCATATTTTGCGTGTGGGCTGGAATAATGTGATTATTCGAGCCATGAAATCTCCCCGAAGAAGTTCAACATTCCTTTGACGTTGCAAGCGACTTCGGGGAGCGATCCCGGCGTGCCGAGATGTTTTGCCCTGAATGAAGCGACCTCCGGACAACTCAGCAACACGTGAGCTGCCGTTTCTTCCTCTACCATGCATGCCCTGCACAGGGGGCTATCTGTGACACCTATAGTAAATAAATGTTTGTTAAAGGAGCCATGTCCTGTGATTATTGTAGTTTCTACATACCAGTGAACGAACGTAACCAAAAGGGGTTTGGAATTATTAGTTCCGGCCCTATAATGGCCAGAGCCGATCCCCTTTTGGCCAGTTCGTCTGATGCATCGCTGCCTCTAGATCCACAGTGTCCCTTAATCCATTAGCACTGGATTATAAAAAGTAAAAAAAATCAATGATCACTTATTTTATAAATTATTCCATTTTACAAAAAAGTCTCCAGTTTTTCGGATAAAATATGGCTTAGATCACTCTTGGTTTTGCTCTCTATCTGCTTGTGTAGCTTAATGACAATCAATTCAGCCATTCCGCATGAGCTCGGACAGACAGAGAGAGATTTTTTTTAAGTAAATGGTTATACATTTTGATTTCTTATATATACGCGGACAAAACTACACATGGAATAAAATTATTTATACGGATTTTATCGCATTTAATTATTTTTAAATTTCCGAAGTTTCGAGTGCTTTACCCATGTTCACGGGGGTGGGATGGGGACTGAGATGTTTGACGTCCCAATGTCATAGTTAGCCTAGCTAATAGGCGGATCTCAAGCAGATGAAGCACCCATCCAGCTTCTCTATTAAAATTAGAATATTTTTTATTTCAATAACCTCTTTATTATCCTTGGTAGGAATCGGTGTTCTCTTGCGAGGAATTGTGGCCTGTCAAATCAGCCTGCAGACTTCCTGACACGTCGATGCTTCACGTCTGCTATTATCTTTCACGCTGGTTTTATCGATCCTTTTGTGTGTTTTATATAAGAGAAACCACATTCTCAATCAAACTTGTACACACTTGCATCTTGTAGAGGGATATTACACTTGATGGATGGTAAATATTGACTAATCTTCTTCGGTAGCTTGTAGTATGTTGTATAATGGATACCTGCTTCAAGATGTAGCTACCCTTGTCTTTGACTCCTCTGACATATGATAGTACAGCAGGCACACGCTTGACTGTGGCCGGTTACACTCGGTCACTGTGACGCAGGCGGCGGACTCGATGCTCGTCGTCTTGCAATACTTGTTTGCTTATACTGGGCGCGAGATGTTTTCTGTCACAGATCCCTTGTGCTCTCTGAAAGAAATATTTTCCCACGGTAGCTAACTGTGACAGATGATGGTGAGATTCACTATTTAAATATCGGTTGGTATGGGTCTTTTCCTATACATAGTGTGACCAATAGTGTTATCAAATTTCGGATGATTAAAAAATCTTAGCTAAAGAATTATTTGCCTCTAGCTCCATGGTGAAATGTATTTTAGAGTTTATGGATTTCAAGGTGGTCTAAAATGCAGTTACTTTGTCAGGCGGCAAAACTGTCAAAGTGTTATCTACGTACTGCTTGTAGAATCTTGGATTTACAGGGGCAGTAAAAGGGCTTTTTCCTCAAAGTCTTCCTTGTATCGGCGACTATGGGAGATACAGGTGAACCTATCGCCACACCCTCCACCTGCTTTCAGAAGTCCTCCTTCCATAATAGATGGCCAGATCTGAAGCAGTGTTCAAATAATATTTCATACTATTCTTCAGACATGATGGTTTCTTTTAGCTTCCGGGTTACAATTGAGATGCGATCTTCAATAAGTAGGCATGTAAATAGTGACTGCACATCAAAATCACAAATGTTATGAATCCTTTGTGTATGATCTGTTATGTCCATTTAGCGGTGACAGTATTTTTGTGTTGTTGTTTAGTGTTGACCCAACTTATAAGTCTCGACGTAGTGGAGCGTTTGGTTTCCGTATCTCAGTTACACCCGTGACCGTGGGTGCTGTAAAGCACCTGAAACGTCGGGATTTAAAAATAAGTTAGTAGAATGCGATAAAATTCGTATGCATAGTTTTATTCAATGGTTACGTTAAAATAATCCAGTTATTGTGACATTATGCTAGCTCTACTCCCTATATGTCGGAGCACAGCTGTACAAGCACTACTGGAGTGGAGTAAGTAGACTTAAAGGTAGTTAATGTGTATGTTGTGCAAACGGAGTAGCTTGAAAGAGAAAAAAAACAAAACTATTGTAGAGACCCGGATAACCTACTATACTGGTTGATTTTTTTACTGTCTGGAAAAATTAGGGTGAACAGAATAAAAAAGCCTATGGCATTAACATGTTATGAAATTGATCTCCCAATAAATATTAATGATTGAGTACGTATTACTTTAATGTCGGTAGTTTTTAATTGATTTATTTATTGAGTTAAATTTTTTTTTAATACCAAAAGTTTATTTCAAATTAGTACTATTTATTGATGTATCAATTTTATAACATGTAAATGTAAAGTATAAGAAATTGTTAAATATCTGTGCTATAGGCTTTTATTCCGTTCATCTGTTACACTCTTTTTTTCCAGAGGGTGAAAAAATCACCCAGTATATAGATAACACTATATATAGTATTTTTTTACTAGAAAGGCGTTATATTATATATACGTTTAAGTACTCGGGGGTGACAACGCATCTGCATTTTGGTTCTATATCGAGGATAAATGTAGATATCTATGGGCCACAGCATCCACTTATCATCAGGTGGACTGGTTGTTTATCACCCTTATTCTATAAAAAACAGTAGTAAAAAGCTAAAGCCAAAATCCAATTAAATTCTTAATAAAAATTATTAAGAAATATTTCTTTATTCAGTTTTATTACATACAGTCAGAATGAATTTGAATGTAAAATAAGTATGGTAAAAACGAGTAAACGGTAAATTTTTATAGGTACGAGACGAATAATGACCCAAGTCTATTCTCGTTTATCGAGGGCATGAATTTGTTGAAATTTAGGTCGTACCACACACTGGTTGACTTTTAATAAACGTCAGTCTGGGTAGGTACACGTATTTTAGGCAAACAATAATCGCTTTTCATGAAAGGTTTTTTTTTTATTTGGAAGACCAACAGCTATCATAATTAGGACAGGTAGTATTAATAACAACAGTAAGCCACTTAAAGATCCTCACTAATAAAACTTAAGGATCTTCACTAATAAATAAAACTAGTTAAGAACTAGAGCAGGCAGGTGTGTACTAAAATACTTAAAAATTTGTACATAAGGAAACTATACTATAGATATAAATAAGCAAAAAGCCTGGCAAATTTTAGTAGCAATAAATTAAAACCTTATTTTATTATATATTTTACTAGATTTTTACCCGCGTCTTCGACCGTATTGAATTTCTTTTTTGTTTTTTTTAAATGTTACCTCCTTACTAGGGCTTTCTCCTGTATCGTAGGGGAACTTTAAAAATATAAATTTCATAAGGACAAACATCCGGTCCCGGACGAATTACTTGTAGGCCATGCAAATACTTGTTCCGTGCGGGATTCGAAACTGCGGCCTTTAGCGCTCTAAGTCATTGCTAAATCAATGCGGCATGGAGCCGGCAATTTACTTTTATTTTTTTGTCCGAAAACTCACTCATTTAAATGTAGGTAGTCTCAGTTACTCCCCATAACATAAGTTATCTGCTAGTGAAAGTCCTGTCAATATCAGTCCAGCCTTTTCGGAGATTAGCCGGAACAAACAGACTGACAGACAGACAGACATAAAGGCAGACAGACAGAGAGAAATTAAAAAAATGTGTTTTTGTTATCAGTACCGTATAAACTCTCATATGCATTTAGTAAATAATTGTTATCTTGACATTACAAACAGACACTTCCATTTTATTTTTTTATAAATATTGTTACGAGCTTGGGATTCGTGACAATAAAAACTGCCGATTGAATTACCAAAGTTGACACTTTAATTACCGAACACCAATTACAACTTAAAACACACTAATAATAAAACACAATTGTGCTACTGATCACCTTAGTTCGCAGTTATATCGCTTCGAATTATTCGCTTGCATCGCTAATTCAGTACTGACCCGGTCGAGATCCTTACTGGCTCTTTCTGCTGGGCCTTTTCCACTGAAACATCTAGAATGTTCGAGCACATACCGGTCTCGACTGACTAGGTGTAGAAAGTTCTAGTAAAGAATTTTCTAGAAAGCTCTCCCAGTTCTGCTACTCGATACTAGATGGCGGTAGTGACATTAATAATGGAGCGCAACAATATTATAAAGGTTGATTTTTCACAATCATAATCTCATTATTAAGTTATATGTATATTATAAATGTTTATTAACATTTGTATTACGGCCTATTTTTTACGTCTAATAGTGATATTAATGAAATTTTGCATCAAAGTCATTCAAGATACTTTCCGCCAGGCGATGTCATTTTCAGAAGACTTAAAAAATACAAGTAATTTTAAATAAATAGAATACCTAGTGAATTATCTGGAGACTTTATTGTTCAAACAAAATATTTTGTCAAGTACAATAATAGTAAGCTGAAGTGGTGCCGAATTTCTTTGTGTAAAGACAATTCCTGGTAGCATTGTTCAATATGGGTTGTGGGTCGTCAGGTCAAGTAATTCCAAGTCATGATACTCCCAACGACGGACCTAAGGCCATGAATGGCAGGAGCGTTGGAAATGGTCACCACGATGATGACGACCTGCCGACTGTCGTGCTACCTGAAACCCCAATTAAACCAAAACCACGTAAGTGTCATGTTGCATATCACCATAACCGTTGGGAGTGTATGGGTGTATTTTTAACTTTAATAAGCTACTGTTTTAATTTTATACTACTACTAGGTGGTAGGACTTTATTTCTTGAGCGCACAGTCCACCTGATGATGTATAGTTGCTATGGCCCATAGTCATCTACATCAATCCTCGTTTGCGTATCAAAATGCAGATGCTTTGTCACCCGTAAGGATTAAGATTAAATGCACAGCAGCATTAAGCTGCTATTCTACGCTGGTATTCTGTGAGAGCGAGAGGTGTCTATGGACTGCAGTAGCCACTTACCAATCAGGTGAACTGTAAAATAATTTGTTACCTCAGTTTTTTTTAAAAGATAGTAATAATAAGATAAAAACTATTACTGTGTAACTACAATTTGGGTGTACCGCAAGGATGCTTTTAAGGGCCTCTGCTTTTCCTACTTTACATAAAGGATTTGCCTCAAACATTCATTACATGAGTGCATACTACGAGCAGATGATGTAACACTACTCGTGGTGATGAAAGGGAATCTATCAGTACGTTTCGTCCTGTAGGTGTCGTAAGAAGTGACTATGGAAATTGTCAGAAAAACTCCTATTGATTGTGATGAACTCAAACCGGCGCGGCGACGGGAAACAGCATCAAAGGTGGGAGTCGTCTGGCACTGCGGCCGTCAATTAATCTGTCAAACGAGGAGATTATGGAATGTCTTCCTTTTAATGTAGGGGCCCATGTACAACAGTGGACATCAGACAGATACTGTTTGATTCGTGGCAGAGCCACTCCGCAGCTATATTATGGTGGTAACACATATGCGTCGGCTTAAACGGGGTAGGATCACGCACTTACAGAATACCAATGTAAAGTAGCAGCTTAATACTGCTGTATTTCGTATGGTGAGTGTAGAGAGCAGGATACCTTTTTTACTGAAAGCGAGGCGTTCTATCGTAGTCCTCAGGGTGACATTTTAAGGTATGGACCACGGCATTCGCTTACCATCCATCAGGTAGATTGTGTGCGCGTTTGACAGCGTTATTATATTAAACAAAAGTGTGAGACATCTGGCACTGCGATTGCCAATTCACCTGCGAAGCGAGGTGATTATGGAATAGTTATGATCACCGATGGTGACATTATGAACGAAGAGACTCATGTACAGCATTGAACATATACAGACTGATTGATATTGAGAAAGACAAATTGTTTTGAACAATGTTTTTTTTTATTATAGCATTGGCCTACGAGATTCCTCTAGAAGAGTTTCAAGGCAATCGAAAGGCTGCTGCTACGCCACCACCTCGCGTCCAGCGATTGTTGCAGCCTCCTAATGCCGATATTAGTTTACCTGATATAGAAGAGAAGTTGGCTGAAGCAGAGCAGAGAAGACAGTCGGTGAGTCGTTTAATTTAAGCTCAAAAAAATGTTATGTTATTTTAAAAGAAAAGAATTATAATATATGAACGAGTAGAATAAGTGCCTTACAGTATCAGGCTCTATTTGTCTCCGGATATTGAAGAAGGTATTACAAATAGTTTTAGCAATTTTGAAAAACTACAAATGAACTCGACAATCATTACACTACATTTATCCTGAATTGAGAATCAAAACGCAGATACGTTGTCACCCGTCAGGACTAAGATGAAATGCCCCGTTTCCAGTAAAAAGGGTCTTCGGATCTGTACACTCACCATACGAAACAGCGGTATTAAGCTGCTATTTTACGCTGGTATTCTGTGGGAGTGTGGTTCTTCACCGATATACTAATATAACTGCAGCATGGCTCAACCACGTTTTTACCACGAGATTTAAGCTAATCATCAAAGATCATTTATTTTATAAATATTTCGGTTTCTCAAAAAAGAAAACACTCCATCTGTTCGTCAAGTTCAGCCATTGTGAAGAATAACCCAGAAAAACAGACACGAATTTAAAAAATAGTTTCCAATTCAGATTGGCGTGCAAATAACCCTTTCAGCTCAATAAATGTCAGTTATTTCGATATTATTAAAATAACTTTTATTTATTTATGTATTATAGATTAGCTAGACCCAACTACGAGTTGCTATGGCTCGTAGCCAAATGCTAAAAAGCTCCTAAATATTAATACGTCGTTAAGTCTCATGGTGTCATAGTTACTTTAACTTAAAGTAATAAAGATGGCACGATTGATTTTGTTACATCAATCGTGCCATCTTTATTACTTTAAGTTAATTGTTGATTACATTGAGCAGCATTTGAGTGTTTCGACATCAGTCTGGTTAAATGAAAAAGTAAGAAAAGAAAAGATATGTATGTTCATTACTAGACTTTATTTAAGTATTCGTCAAATGCCTAGTTCTTTTTGATTCTTGTAGCTTTAATTGAGGGATAGATGCGGTATGCCAAGGATTTTATACGTGTTAGAGCCACGCTACAGCTATATATTATGGTTGTAGCACGAGTGGATCGACTCGACCGGGGAAGGACCACGCTCTCACGGAATACCAGCTTAAAATAGCAGCTTAATACTGATGTTTCGCATGTTGAGTTTAGAGAATCGGAGACCTTTTTAATGGAAACCAGACATTACATCTTAGTCCTCACGGG
>DWHP01001436.1:0-16142 GCA_018247895.1 Parnassius honrathi
TTGATGACGACAGCCACTCAAGTTCATAAGGCGCCCAAGCGATCAAAATAACTTGAGGTTTATATCGACATCAAAGCACTTGTGTCGTCGTTTTCTCTAATCTCTCTAATCTTCTCGCATCACTTTTACGAATCCAAATCCACTTTAGACCATTATTCAAGCGACAAAACAGGAGCGACAATCCGTCTACGGCCAAGTTCACGCCAAAATTCCTACTGTTTCCCGCGCATACGCGGGTACAGAGTGGTACACGTTTTTTGTTTGGCATAGCTTCTCTAGAACGTAGTACATACATGTATGTATAACTCAATGACAAAATGAAATTTTAATTAAAATCATATATTTTATTTAGTTAGACATATATTAAACTTTTTCCATTTTTAAATAAAATTTTTTTTCGTAGTGTGAGGTTAAAACATTTAAACAATATGTAATTCGAATGAAATTACTTTTTTACTTATTTCAAGCACTGGGCTTGATCAAAATACGGGCGAGATTGTTTTAACTTTAAGAAGTTTTGCCCAACTAAGTTTTATTATAATTAATTTTACTAAAGTTATTATAAATAACTTAAAACTTGAATCCAGCACGGAACAAAATTTTGTATGTCCTACAAGTGACTGTTTGATTCTGGAAGTTTGTCTTTGTGCAATTTATTTATATAAACTGCCTTCACTATACAGGACAAAAACGTTGTATGGGATTAATTAATAAAAAAAAGCACCTTTTTAACTTTAAGAAGATATATTGAACTATAATATATACTTATTTAAATTATATTATATTTTATTAAAGTTATTTTAAAAGTCCCTTTTACCGCGTATCACTTGTACCGGTGTGACCCAATGCACATGGATTTTGTATGACAGCGACGCGCGCCATTGACACGGATAGTTATGGGCCAATGATCTTAACATATTTTAGCACATTTTATGGTGAGTTTATGTTAATGCGTAATCATTATATATTATAAATTGCATTAAACACCTTATATCTTAAAACTACCTCAACAGAACAGTAGAACCAGCTAAGAATTTATGTATTTGGTATCAACGGATAGTAAATTAATTTGATAAATTGTGAATACGAATATAGTATGATGTGAGTGGCTTTTTTTTTCTTGAGATAATATCTATGCATATCCATTCCACGGGGGCAAGGATGAAAAGCAAAACCTTGGCATAAGTTTTAGAAACACTAGCACTGGCAGTTACTAAAACCGTTCTAATTTTTATTTTGTAATTTAAAAAATTTGGTGCAGTGCAATGTAAATGCAAGTAGTAAAAGGTATTAGAATGTTGAAACAGATTAGTGCTAAGGATAGTTTCGCGAAATAAGCTAATACGAAATAAAAAACAATTTGCTTCTAGTATTGAATGAGATTCGGCTTATTGCTAAATTGAACAAAGAATATTGGTAATGTTATAATAATAATAAAATGGTCTAAAATGTATTTTTTTATAGGAGAGGGCGCAAACGAGTATACGGCTCACCTGATGGTAAGTGATTACCGCCGCCCATGAATAACTGCATCACCAGGGGAATTGCAGATGCGTTGCCAGCCTTTTAAAAAGGAGTGGACTCTTTTCTTAAAGATCCCTAAGTCGTATCGGTCCGGAAAAGTCTCTGCTGGTAGTCGATTCCACAAGGAAGTTGTGTGAGGAAGAAAACTTCTTTTAAATTGCACGGTGATGGACCCCAAGTCATCCAGATGGTATGGATAGTGCAATATGCGATGGTGAAATTGTGCAGCTGGAATTAGTCCAAACAATTCCTCAGAGCACTCCCCATGGTAGATGTGATAAAATACGCAAAGAGATGCAACATCTCTTTGCAATGCCAGTGAATCAAGTCGATCGGAAAGAGCTCGGTCGCCGACGATTCAAACTGCTCTGCGCTGGATGCAATCAAATGGAAGGAGCTGGCTGGGAAGTCCTCGCCCAGAGATGGGAATACTACTTATTCCAACTGTGGCCAAACCCGTGCTTTGTAAAGTTGCAGGTGAGCCGGCGTGAAATACTGGCCCGCTGTGCTGATCACGCCAAACTTTTTGAGGCCCATTTGGCCTTCTCTTCCAAGTGACCACGAAACTGCACGTCACTCGATACGTCGATGCCGAGAGCTCCAATACTGGTTGAGGCAACAAGGGTAGTGCCCGGAAACTGGAAGATATATGACGAAGGGGTTCTTTTTGGGGGTAAACGCGCAAACTTGTGTCTTCTGGGGATTAAACTGGACTAGATTTAGTCGCCCTCATTCCGAGATTTTGTTCAACAAAGTCTCGACTTCAGACACAAGTTTGTCCCGGTACTGGGCGACATTTTCCCAAGAAATATTGGCACGGCCGGTGTACAAAACATCATCAGTGCTGTCGTCTGCATAGCAATGAATTTTACTGATTTATAATATATCAAAAATTGTTATTATAAATAATTTAAGTAAAGATCATTTTATGTTTCATTATCATCCTTGTTTTATATTTAACGTTTCTAAAACCTAGATATATATAATATTCAATTGAGATATTTATCACGTCGTATAGTAAGTGTAAAAGAATATACTACTTTATATCATCACGGTTTGATATCGACTAGTAGATTCCCTTGGTGTCGTAAGAGCCGGCAGAGGAAAACCGAAACAGTTTCTATCCGTGGTAAAACCATGCTACAACTATATAATGGGTGTAGCACGAATGGCTCGGCTCGACCGGGGAAAGACCATGCTCTCACAGAATACCAGCGTAAAATAGCAGATTAATGCTGCTGTGTTTCGTATGGTGAGTGTAGAGAACTGGAGACCCTTCTTTACTGGAAAAGAGGCATTCCGTCTTAGTCCTCAGGGGTGACAACACATCCACGTTTTGATTCTTAATCGAGGATAAAGGTAGGTTTCTATGGGCCACAGCATCCACTTACCATCAGGTGGACTGTGTGCTCGTTTATCACCCTTATACTATAAAAAATATACTCTCGAAAAACATTATTCTCCTTCTGGGGCAGTGGGATAAAAAAACAAGCACAGTCAATAAAAAATTGTTATTATAAACAATTTAAGTAAAGATCATTTTATGTTTCATTGCCATCCTTGTTGTTATATTTAACACTTCTAAAACGTGATACAAAGAGTAATTATTCTATGATGAGATATTATATATATTATATTCGTTCAAAATATTTATTACGTAAGCGTAAAATAATGTTACGAGCTTAAGGTTCGTTGCAATAAAAACTGCCGATAGAATTACCAAAATTGACACTTTAATTACTGAACACCAATTAAAACTTAAATCACACTAATACTTAATCACACTTAACACTTTGGTTCACTTTATTTCACTCCGAAAGCTTCGCTCGATCGTCAATTCAAAACTGCCCCGGTCGCGGCTCTCAGCGGCTTTAAATACGTCTCTTCCACCGAAACATCCAGAATGTTCCAGCAAATACCGGTCCCGACCGACTAAGTGCAGAAAATTCGAGAGTGAACTTTTCTAGAAAGCTAAATTCTTCTATTGTTTACTAAATGGCGCTGTTGGGAGAGTTCCAGAAAGATCTTGACACTCCTCTTTCTGATACTTGAAACCAGATAGCACTAGTGCCATCAACTGCGGCGCGCGACACTGACTCCTCATAAGACATGCTCGTCCCGAGCATTATCGGTCCCATAATGACGCGCCAGTCGATCCACATGGACGATCTTAGGAGTACCTTTTGCGTCTTTCTGTATCCGGTAGGTTACATCGTTGATCCCGGTCACAATCCAGTACGGGCCGTCCTATTTAGCTTGAAGCTTAGGAGATTTCCCTTTTCTGCGGACTAGATTGTGCAACCACACTAGTGGACCTTCGTCGAACCCTTTGCGGTCATACCGGGTTTTCATCTTTTCAGGCATTTGCTGGCCCGATTGTGTGACGTGCTCATAAATGTCTTTCATTTTGTTCCGCAAGTCATTTGCATAATCGGTTATACTGCGTGGGGCATGAGGTGGTGGTCCCGGTGATCAGGTCTGCAGGCAGCCCTAATTCTCTTCCAAAGTTTGTGAAAGCTGGTGTCACTGATGTACTTTCGTGAACAGCGATTCGATATGACGACACAAACGGTTGTATGTGTATGTCCCAATCTCGTTGCCGATTGTCTACAACTTTTGCTAGGTACCTCTCCAATGTCTAATTAAATCGTTATACCATTCCATCAGATTGCGGGTGTTAAGAAGTCGGATACCACTTCCTTACCCTCTTGCTTAGTACTGTTAAAGAAATTATCAGGGTAAGGTCACGCCATTTTCTGCTGCAGTGTCCGATAGTAAATTCGTATTCCTGCTGCTGCTGGGCGGTGCTGTTAGCCGCCCAACAATGAAGCCGTCGAACATCTTCTCTTTTTACCGACCGGTTAGGGCAGCTGGTTCGAAGATGGCCCCTTTCCCCACAGCCATAGCATCTTGGGCTATAATTTTATTGTGGTCGCGAACTATAGGTACCGCAATCTCACTTACGTGAGGAGGACGATGATCCTGCCGCTGCTGGGTGGTACCGTTAGCCGCATTACCCCCTCCAGATTGATCACCTTCCTTTTCTACAGTTCGCTTAGGGCAGTTGGATCGAAGATGGCCCCTTTCTCCACAGCCATAGCACCTAGGGCTCTATCCATTATTGCGGTCGTGAACTGTAGCTGCTGCAACCTCCCTGACGTGATGGGAACGATGATCCTGCCGCACAGCTTCAACCTCAAGTACATGGACCACTGCTTCCTTAAGCGTCACGTGATGCCCGAGCCTCACAGCACTCCAATACTTCAAGGAGCAGCTCATAACTCACTTCGTCACCGAGAGCTTCCAGAACAGTTAAGGCCTGGTCTCGCAGGCCTAGTGTGAGAGCAGGCATGGCCTGACTTTTATTCCAGTCGTTCGCCTTCATAACGACTTCGAACTGGAATTTGTAGGCCGGCCAGGAAGAAGTCGCGTCAATCGGCGGCACTTTGAATCCACGTAGCGAAGGTGGTCTAGCTAATTCGGGGCCCGTAATTCCATCCCCAAGTTTGAGGTCATCCAGCGTTTTCTTCACGGCAGCCATCACGTTGTCAACTTTGTCAATTTATTTATTTATTTATTTAAGCTTTATTTGCACATATAACAGAATGTACAAAATGGCGGACTTAATGCCTAAAGGCATTCTCTACCAGTCTACCATTGGTTTGTGCAGAGAGTCAATTCGGGTTGTTCACTTGGTCAATTCGGGTTTCAGCTTTCTCGATTCGTGTTTCAGCTTCCACGATTCGGGTTTCAGTTTCCGACAGGCGGTTGTCATGTTGAGCAACCCTATCCTTCACTTCCTTTATCTCTTTCCCAAAGGTAGCGTGAAGATCCTTCATGAGGAGCATCTACTCCTCCAACCGACGGACCTGTTCCACTTGTCTGCTTCGCAGCTGCTCTTCCAATCGGCAAGCCTGTTCCGCCTGCTGATCTTCCAACCGACCGGCCTGTTCCTCCTGTCCACGCTGAACCTGCTCTTCCAACCGATGAGCCTGCTCATACAGCATCACTATCGGAACACCAAAGTCAGGTGCTACAGACGTAGGACGACGGAGGCCGGCCCGGCAGCTGGCCCTCCGACGTCTGCGGCATTACACCACCATATCGTCTCTGGTCCGTCTCCTGCTGGCGTTGACTTCGGGTACGGACACCCTCTGAGTCGTCCTTCGGTAAAATCGGCATGATTCTATCCCACTTCTGACACCAGTTGTTACGAGCTTAAGGTTCGTTACAATTAAAACTGCCGATTGAGTTACCAAAATTGACACTTTAATTACTTAACACCAATTTAAACTTAAATCACACTAATACTTAATCACACTTAACACTTTAGTTCACTTTATTTAACTCCGAAAGCTTCGCTCGTATTGCCAATTCTATACTGCCTCGGTCGCGGCTCTCAGCGGCTTTAAATACGTCTCTTCCACCGAAACATCCAGAATGTTCCAGCAAATACCGGTCCCGACCGACTAAGTGCAGAAAGTTCGACAGTGAACTTTTCTAGAAAACTTGATTCTTCTATTCGTTACTAGATGGCGCTGTTGGGAGAGTTCCAGAAAGATCTTGACACTCCTCTTTCTGATACTTGATACCAGATGGCGCTAGTGCCATCAACTGTGGCGCGCAACAATAATATATGAACTACATTATATCATTACGGGTTGGTATCGGTTAGTAGATTGATGTCGTAAGAGGCGACAGATGAAAACTGAAACAGGAGAGCAGCATCTTCCTGATAACATCTCAAAATAGTAGAAAAACTGTGCTTGCCAATCTGCCATGGAATATATAGGGGAGGCATATTATGTTTAACAGCGGAGTTTGTAAGGGTTGTAATTATTTAAAAAAAAATAATGCTAAAACCCGATAGTTTTACGATCTCTTTTAGGAATTAATTAATGAATTTGCATTGTTTTAGCAATCTTAAACTGTCCCCAACTAATAGCTTGAACGGAAACAAATTTTTAGAACACGTTAGAAAAGAAATGTTTTTTAAATTATCCACAACTTAAAAAAACAATTTTTTTAAAACAAATTTTAATAATTTAATACACATTGAAAGTAATCACGAATCATCGCTTTTATTAATCGTTGAAAATTCGTTTTCATCGAATTAAAACACAGTTAATATAAATGAACCAGTCAATGGTATTTTTGATATAATGAGAACATGCCTCGCACACATATTGAATAATAATAATTGTTTTCAATCACGTTTTGCTTTGTATCGGGAAAGAATATTTTGTTCTGCGAATATTGATTATTGACTTTCCATTTTAGAATTTCATTTTGTTAATCAAAACGAAATTTATAAAAGAATGGGCTAATATAAAAGGATATTTCATTATAATTAAAATACTTTACTAAAGTGCTCATAACGTGACTTTTACTATAGAATTTGTATGGAAATACCAGTAAATGACGTCATAGTCATAAGTAAACCTCAACGAACTGTATTACATATCTCAAAATGTTATGTAATGGGATTGCAGTCAAGTAATCAGTTGAGGCCTTACTATGGTATGTTGTGGGCAAATGTTGGCTCCAGGTGGAATTAGTAACCCACGTGTAGTGGCGATTTAAGAATAGCCACTACCCCATATCATCCTATCATCCCGTGGGTTTCTTAAGAAGCGATATAGGGAAGCTGAACCAGCAGATAGCATGATGGTTATGATGAGATGAGAAAAAACTGCCGTGGGCAACTTTGTTGCCAAAAGCAGCAACAATAGCAAATAGCCTTCTTATGAAATCTATGGGTGGAGGGGGGGACTAGGTTCAGGAGTGGACTTTAGATGGGTATAGATAGGTACGTAACGGTTTCTAAAATGTAGTTACAAGAAACTCTGAGCAACCACGCGATATTCATACAGTTAAATAACAGAAAAGCAAAAAAAATTACCGTTGATAATATTAAAAAGTTCACTTTTCAAGGCTGGTCGAAATGGTCATTGCGGTGAACGCATAAAAGCAATAGCGGTACTTGGGCAACTTTATTGATAACTTAATGTCAAGGGTCACGGGATGTCAGTTGGAATGAAATGGTAAGTGGTCGAAGCAAGTTGGGTGTGCGCTCGCGCTGCTATTTCGTATCAGATTGTTTGGCCGAACTGTTGGATCTTCATAGAGCTGCTCGTGGGAAAATTAATAAGTATTAATTTGTCAGAAATTTTATGAAGCATAACTTTTAACACAAAAATTATATACGGGAAGTGGTAGAGCAACACCGCAACTATGATATAGTTATAGTACCATAGGGTCGGCTCGACCGGGGTAGGACCACGCTCTCACAGAATACCAGCGTATATAGCCGCTAATTGCTGCTTTATTTCGTTTGAAATAAGTGTGGAGAATCGGAAACCTTTTTAATGGAAACCAGATATTCCATCGTAGTCCTCAAACGTGAGAGAGGCATGGCGAGCCTACTCATTTGTACTGCAGCTATAAAAACCCGTAGCTCATCTATATGCTCTGTCTAACCATATGTAGTATCTTGAATGTACTAAATATGTAAATACCCAACATGACAAAGGAAAGCTACTTTGTACATGCGACTGCCTTCGCCAACCTTCCAACCAGGCGTGGCTATTAATGCAAAGCCTCCCACTGCTGGTTATGGAACTCTACCTTTGTGAAAAGTGATCTGTTATAATATGTGATAATGATTCTGTTATAATAATCCAAACATATAAAAGAACCATACATATTAGAAATTAACATTTCATCAACTAACCAGGAGGTAAAACTTCTTTTCTGGTTAGGACTCGGGGTAGGAACCACTCTCTTACCATAATCAAATAGCAGTGCTTGCACTGTAGTATTCCCATCTGAAGGGTATAGAGAGCCAGTATAATAACAGGCTGTAAGGCATTCCATCTCGGTCCTCATAGATGATAACGCATCAATCGTCTTCTTTAATTGAAGGTGTCTATAGCCTGCAGTAGCCACTTACCATCAGATGAACTCTAAGTTTGTTTGACACTTTAGTTTTATAAGAGAAAACTTGCACTGTATCTCCAGACCGAATATCGATAACATCGGCCGGTACCAACGGGAATTATTCATCTGCGCTAAACAGGATCACAAAGTCCAAGTGTAAGCGTAAGCACAAGTGCACTCTGTATTCCTTCACTCTTTTAATCTGGTGGGACGGGATTCCGACACGGCTGGAGAGAGATCAGGCGCAGGACCAAGACGTAATTTTTCCAGGGCATGGGACTGACAAACCACCATCTACTTGACTCTGGGCTTCTACTGAGAATTTCTTAATAAAAAAGAATTTAATAATTGATTTAGGCTTAGCCAGGGATTCATATCTCGGACTTCATGATTAGCAATCGCATTAACGACCACTAGACCAACGAGGCAGTCGATAATACATAGCTTATAAAATACTGACTCTTTGTAAGACCCGGTTTACACTTTGAGAGGTGACAAGTGTAAGTGACAAGTGCAACTGACAAATGACAAGTGTTGATTTCTTAAATTTACGCGAACACTACACATTGAATAAAAAATTGGTTGTCTGTAAAGTTGCTTTACGGACGATAGTTTAACGTGACAACGTCATAAAAAACATTGATGAAATGATTGCATACTTTGTGGAAGAGAGATAGATACGGCGCAAGCCGAACGCTTAAGCCGATCGTGCCTTTCGCTCGTTCGTGCCGCGCTCTCGCTCCAATCGAGCTCGGCTCGGCGAAGCGTAACGGGACAATGAGTCATCATTTTTCGTGCCTGCAGTCGGCGTTCATCGATTTATTAGACGTTGTCACTTCAAAACTACTTATACGGATTTTACCTTTAGTTTTAGAATATTACTATCCTAAAACTGAAGGTAGCCGGGCTAACCATGACATTGGGACGTCAAACATCTCAAAGTAATTCATTATAAGTTATTTCTAAGTTAATTAAATGCGATAAAATCCGTATAAGTCGTTTTTATTCAAAACGACAAGTGATTAGTGCGTGTGAACAGGCAGTGAAAAGTGATAAGTGTGAATAAAATTCGCACTAAGCACTTGTCATTTGTCAGATGCACTTGCCACTCGCACTTGTCACTACTCAAAATGTAAACCGAGTCTAATACAATAATATCAGGATCGCATGAATATAATATATTTTTCACCTGATTTCACCGTTAAAACAATAGTTAAACAATGTCGTTCGTAAGCTTTTTCATTTAACTTGTTAAGAATTAATTACATATATCTACAAATTCATGATTTTTCCTCGTCACGTATACCTCAAAACTCGAAAACAAGAAAGTGCCAGTGATGACATATAGGTCTGAGTCGTGGCCCTCCAATAATGGCTTATGAGGAAACTCAAGGTCGCTCCACTTAGCTATGGTGAGGGTCTATGCTTGGATTTTCTCAGTGTGATAGGCAGTAGTCGCAGTCCCTACATTATAAAATAGCCCAACGGGTCAGAAGGTTTCAACTACCAATAGATCAGCCATATAGCTAATGGAAGAAGGAGGGGTTCTATGGATGCAGATGGCCGTACTTTGTAGTATTCCTTAACAGAGACCTATGTTCAGCAGTGGACTTGTGATCAGCTCTATAGATATAACGGTACGATCTGTTTTAATGCTAGTGAAAGTACATTCTCTTTATTGAAATACGATATTAAACAACACATCATGTTAAATTGGTCTTAATACGGTTTGAGCAACATTTATTCGAAGTTTTGCTGCCTCGCCGGTATAGTCGCCGATAGCGTGACTTTGCTTATCATTTGGTCCCGGATTGAAAGCCACGTCAGGTAAAAATCAGGAATTAGATTTTTCTGTCAAGGTTTTCTTAGAAGCAGCCTGGAGCCAGCAAGTTGGCAGTGTTCTACCGGGTGCCTCGGAAAAGAAGTAGAGTCTTTACTTGGTTTGGTGACATCAGGTCACTCGTTGGCGGTGTCAGATTGCCTTTTTGCTCTTTTAGAGAGCACTTTCGTGCTCTGTGATGTCCTGCACAGATGTTAGTCTCCATTGAGACTGGTCGCTAAGATTGAAATTCGGTTTGGAAGGCTTTGTTGTTTGAAGTTTATTCGAAAATGAATCAGAAAAAACTGTCAGTCGTAGGACTGCACGTCAGAATTTAAAGTCTTAGCTTCCCAAACTTGTACACATAATTTTTGGGTTATTTAGAAATATTTTTAGGAAGTATTTTTGATCAGAAATTTCAAATCAGTTTTTTTAATTATTTTATTTTAAAATCCATTCGCAGACATTTTATTATTAAGCCGGAAGCTTTTAATATTTCGATTCACAAAGCTCATTATCAAATATGTAGTATGTTAAAAAAATACATATTATATATTTACATTATTGCTTGAATCCTGCGTAGGTGATAAGTTGGTACTATGGTTATAGATTCTGTTTGCATAGTGCTAAAGATAGAAAAATCCAGTTTTACATGATAAAGAATGATTATTATCTATATAATACAAACTAATTTATAAATATATATCAATTTTATAAAATTTTATTGATTGGATTTTCAACATTACCTTCATAAATATTGGGTATCTAAGCGTGACGGTCACGCGAGTTCAATTTTCATCCCAAAAAGCGCCCAGCGTGCCTAAAGAAGTTTTTACTTCAATAAACCTGAGTATATTATACTTCGGCATAGACAGAGTAATTCTTTCTAATTTTAAATCGACTCTTTGAAAGTTACCTAAGCTACGTAGTACTATTATTTATTCTGTGCCTAAGCCAATACGTTTAAAATTATTTTACTGATAACGAGGTATTCTATCTTAGTCGTCAGGGATGATAACGCATCTACATTTTGAAGAATCAATATCAAGGGCAGAGGTTAGTTTAATAAACAAAACAGCCTATTTCAATTTTGTACAAGTTTTATTCTCTAAATTTTATAAGGTCAAATGTAAATATAATTTTGTCTAGTTCACTGTTGCTTGATATTTTTTCTAATTCAAATAATGAGTATTTGAATATTTCAAAACTTACGACCTATTCGAAAAATAAAGCGATATCTTTCATTAAAAAATCAAAGTGACAAAATTTGTACTGGTAAAACCAAGCTATTTTATGACTGTGGCTCGAATAAGTCGGCTCGACCGGGGAAAAACTATTGCTGCCGCGTTTCGTATGCCGAGTGTAGAGAACCAGAGACCCTTGTTACTGGAAACGAGGCATTCCATCTTAGCTCTCAAGGTTTACGACGCATCTTTTTTTTATAGAATAAGGGTAACAAACGAGCACACAGTCCACCTGATAGTAAATGGATTATGTGGCCCATATATGTGGCAACATTTATCCTCGATTAAGAATCAAAACGCAGATGTGTTGTCACCCCTGAGGGCTAAGATGGAATGCCTCGTTTCCATTAAAAAAGGATCGGGGTATATTTTTTATTTCTATTATAAAATTGATCTATATTTTCAATCTCAATCGAAGCCACATATCTATGGGCTATAGCATCCAATTACCATCAGACGGACTGTGTGCTCGTTTGTCACCCATATTCCATAATAATATTTGTTGTTGTGGGATTGATGTGTTGCTCCATTTTGTTTATACGGCCGCGTTTTTCAAATGTTTGAATGTTGACCGACAAGTAATACTAATTTTTTATTCATCTGTTATTTAAGTTGCAGCCTACATACGTCCCATTGCTGGGAACAAGCCTTTTCTAATTTCCGAAAGTATTATGGAGCAATTAGTCCACCGTGCTGCATAAAGCAATTAAAATTGCAAATTAACATTGTCATTGCTGCCGGCGGGTTTCAAATCCAGGTTGCTCGCGTAATGTGGAGCGCTTAGCCACTGAGCTACCGGGGCTTTATTTATATGATACAATATCAGTTTGCTTTGTGAACTGTTTATTGTGCTGTTTTTTTAGACCATAGAATTTCTTGTAAAAAATTGAGGAGAGAATTGAGAAGTGAAACTTCTGCATGACATATAATTCTTATTTTACTTTATGGTTTACATAAGTAGGTTAAATAATAGTATACTAATGCAGTCCGACGGTGTCACTTTACAAGAAAACATTACAAAAAACGCGACGATGTGGTTTTAGTACCGTACTAAATTTGTCCACTACGTAAAAAAAGATGGTTCACTTCAGAATTTTAACTAAAATTGATATAGTGAGTGTATGATGAAGCATGCAGGGAGTCAGTGAACACAGGCGGTTCAGGACAGTGTTTTGTGGGAATCAATAACTTACTATTGGTTCAGCAATGGACTTATGATGGTCTGTAATGATAATGGTGATGATAATTCAATATGAAATTAAGCGTTGTTCCATTACTTACTTACATACTTACTTTTAAATGGGAAGGTAAATAATTTGTTCAAGTTATAATAAGTAGAAAAACTTAATAGTATTAATTTATAGTAATAACGGCTGCAATTTTTTTAAAGTGAGTTACTGAAAACAAACAGATTTAGATTGTTATCTTTCAACGCATTCCAAGCAGGGACACGCAGGATGGATAGCAGTTAACCATTTAGACAAATCCCTCAGGCCTATTACCCGAGATACCCGATAGACGAACGCCTCTGTAAACACTACAGCCTACGTACCTGATCCCGAATTCACATATAAAGTTATGGAATTAGTCATAAAATGGATTCGTGACTCAAATATCTAACCTATGCATTGATATGGCAGAACTTTAACGTAAGAGGCAAATTGTGCACTTGGTATTTTAAATCTTAGTATTATTTATCTTGGAGCGATTATTGTTTAAACTGTTTTACGTGATTCGTCCTTATGCACACGACAGTTTTGAACGATGCGAGTTGACATTCGATAGAGGGCGTCGTGTGACGTCATTAAATCAGTAAAGCAACAAAATTTAGGGCTTAAGGAGGGTTGTGATTGGGGTTCAACGCACAAAAATTATGGCCGCGGTTAGACGCTGCTGTTTGAATATAAATTAAGATTTATATTTAATATTTAGCTCTAATATATTTGACCGTGCGTCCGTATGAGAATATTCACTACCTTATATCGTCTCGTGTGTGACGTAATAGGCGACAGAGGGAAATTAGAAGATGGGCAGCAAGGTCTTCCTAATAAGGATTAGAAAATAAAACACTGCAGTCGTCAACCTGCTTGTTGCAAGCCTCGCGAGTGAGGCAACTTTGGCACTTTATTATGATATCAATATATTACGACAGTTTACTGCGTAGTGGTTGTGCGAGAATATCATTTTTTTAAACGTTACCTCCATATTAGGATTTTACATACATAAGTTGCACAAAGACAAACATCCAGACCCGGAACAATTACTTGTGGGCCTTAATACTTGTTGCGTGTGGGATTCGAAACCGCGACTCTTAGCGCTGTAACTCATTGGTGCTAAGCCACTGGCCTTCCGTGGATGTCGTAGGAGGCGCAGCGTCTTTGTGGTAACAACTTGAAAATATAGATAAAACGTGGTTGCAAACCGTTAACCAAGCGTGGTACCTTAGACAAATATCCTTCTTATGAGACAATCTATGGGCGGGGAGGGGAGGGCTCTGTCCAGCAGTGATTTTTAATAGACTGTAACGAATAAAATAAATGCAAAAAATATAATATTTCGTTTGTAATATTTAGTTAATATTAAAATATTTAGTAATAACTTTGATAGAGTGATTTAAATAAAAGAATGGAGTTTTACGTGGCTGTAGAACGAATGGGTCAGCTCGTCCGGAAAAGGACCACGCTCTCACAAAATACCAGCGTAAAATAGCAGCTCAATGATGCTATGTTTCGTATGGTAAATGTAGAGATCGGAAGCCCCTTATATCTGGGAACGAAGCATTCCATTATAGTCCTCAGGGGTGACAAAGCATCTACATTTTGATTCTTAATCGAGGATAAATGTAGATTTATATGGACCACAACATCCAATTACCATCAGGTGGACTGTGTGTTCGATTGTCATATCCTTATTCTATATTCATAGTTGATCCTTATTCCATAAAAAATAAAATAAGCTTTTATACTGTTGTAAGTGAAGTATATAACAAAAATATACTGTCGTAAGTGAAGTATATAACAAAAAATAAAATTCATATTTTTTGTTAGCATATAGCAGGGGCGTAAAGGAGGCCAAAAGCAGTAAACTGGAACTACTTGTGATGCAGTGCAGGGTTATCAGTACCAGCGATAGGCTCTTTTTCACTGACTCACCTGTACTATGTACGCATTTTTGGAAAGATTATTGTGCAGCGGGTCAGTAGTGGGTTCTAGTTACGTTCAGGATAGGACTTTTAGAGCTCCCCCAGGACGTGCTTAAATGAATCAAACCGGGTCGGTTGCGTCCCGAAAGTAGCCGAGTAGCCGAGCCCTTCCTATACGCTGATGGTCACCACCGTGGAGTTTTAGCTGGTAGGAGTCCAGCATCACCTTTTCGTTGCCACAGCAGCGTAAAGTATCCATGAAAGTTTTCATATAATAAAAAGAACTTGTTGAGCTGTAATTAAGTAAGTTGTATTATTGAAATGAATTCCGCCAACGCTAATGGAATAATACAAAGCAGTCTTAGGGCACGGCTTGATTGCGGCGGCGGCTCTGATAGGCACATTTTTGTTCAAAAAGGAAGCATTGCTAATTTGATTATCGGTTCAAAAGCACGTCAGCCACAACGTTCCTTTGATCGGGCAAAAATACAGATATGTGCTGCGTTCTACCTTATAGTGAGGTCCAAGCGTAAGAGGGGAGCGGGTTCGTACATTAAAAGCTAGTCATATGCGTATCACACTTTAAAAAAAGAAAATGAGTGTACCTGACAGTCAGTGGCCAGCTTCAAATAAAACAATCTAATGCATTGTCACCTCTACGGACTTCTAACTCTCTATACTTGTTGGACTAGATGAACGATAAACAAACCAGTTAACTAAGAAACTCAAACTTAGTAAAAAGTTAGTATTTCTGGCAAATATTAAAACGAATTGAAATTCACTGCAACAAAGGCTTCATATACCAGCTGTAAATAGGAAAAGCATACAGTTCACGTAAGTTTGAGATTCTACGACAACTCTTATGATATTCAATTACAGTAGTTCTTTTCTCGTCCCAAAGCAAAGTATGGCCATGTAACGAGGAAACACAGCGTTCACACCACAATACCACGGGTAATAGAGTTACATGATATATCTTTTTAGTTACTTTTTATTGTAATAAATATTGTATTTGATTATAATATTTTAGATCTGTATTAGAAAATAAATGCTTTAATACTAATTTAATCACTTTTTATATTTCTCAGTATACGTAAAAGGTATTGAAGTGTTTGTTTTATTTTAATGATATTATTAGAAATCCAAAGATGGTTTAGATGACATCTTAGTACATGCCTTGTAGTTAGAGATAATATGCCTGTATACTTAGGATTTCTCGGCTCTTGTAACTTGCTCCACCGGTAAATAGTGCCCCAGGCGTCCCGTTCCCCGCTAAGCTAATGAGATGTCAGCACAATTATTTGTGCTTTAACCTTACACGAATGAGATTTTTGGTCTTTAATTTCGCCCGCCTTTAAATCTCGTGTTAATTAAATCTGCGACGTACGTAGTACGAACACTTTACTTGTTACTTTCACAGATTAAAAATTATAATAATTTAAAAATAAATTTCAAAAAGAAAAACATTATATAC
>DWHP01001437.1:0-16141 GCA_018247895.1 Parnassius honrathi
CCGAAGGGTATGTATGTGGTCTATGGTACTAAAGCCTTTTCGGAAACCGGCTTGTTCGGGAGGCTGGAAGTCGTCGAATCTGCGTGCGAGACGATTCGTAATGAGATATATAAGTAACATTATTTTTGAAAAAAATAACTACAAGGCGATAGAAATAATTCCCGACCTATGTGACAGCTACGTAAGAATGATTTAACCCACTTAGCTCCATAGTTGCCTTAAAATTCGACTATGGGCAAAAAAGATCTTACGGCCTTCGACATACAGTACTAGTTTATGCCGTACGCAAAAACAAAGATTATACAACAGTTTAAATATAAACTGGGATAATACTCATGAACAAAATTCAGAGGAATGCATAACAAAAAATAGAAATCATTGTGCGTACTGGCCGCACTGGACACACGTTTTTCAGTAAATGCTATAAATACTTAATAGCATTTACTAAAAAAAATGCAATGATTTTTCTTCGAATTTCATTTGTTTTTCTGTAATTATTGTGTAATAATACGTTATTTCAAACTGTAAAATACTGTGCCAAATTTTGGATTTATATTTAAATTTAGGTTTAGTTTAAACTTTTGCTTTAGCTGCCTTGTTTATCATGTTAAGTGTGAATTGTTATTGCAAATAAACTAAGAATACCAGATCTAAATGCCATACCAGTTGCTAAAGCTATTACTTTAGTTAAAACTAGGCACACCTAACAAACACGTGGCCCAAACATTACGATTATCAAAATCTGTGATACACCGAACGTACAGTACACGAAACTCACGGGATAGGGACATATATGTACAAAAAACAGTGCCAGAGATGACCGGTTCATCGTTACCAGCGTACTTAGTAACCGGTCCTTAACTTTTTCTGAGGTAAAGCTGAATGAAACTCCATAAAGTTTAAGGGGTTATAGTCAGCACTAAAACTGCGAGAAAAAGGCTGAAATCGGCAAAAATAAATTTACACTTATCACCGGAGGCTTCTTGTCACATACCACCGAGAAGCTCGAGGTAATTTTGTCAAGTTCTATTCACAGATGGGTTTTGTCTAAAGCCAGATGATGGAAGGATTAAAGTGTGGAGATGCGGGGCAGAGGTATGCTAAGTGCAACATCATCTGGAAAAGAAGCATATGGCCCTGTCAATTAGAGATATCTTAAAACGCATTACAGAAAGAATGGAACGGAATACCTCAACTTTAAATTGAAGTTAATAATTTCATTGGTGTCGACGGGAATCGAACCCGCGTTACTTGCATAAAATCCAAATTAATAAACTCAATTATCACAAATATCCGTGATATTTTGTTTTATACACATTTTTTCGTTCCTGTAATTTGTCAACGAGCATATTATATACATATATAATCTTTCATCATTTCATTAATTATACCCTATTAAAATTCACTGCTGAACATATAGGTTACCCCATAGAATGCATCATAAGTTGGATATTTGCCTTAGTTGCCACGATTGGCAGGAGATTAGCCAACCGCAGTTTTTTATTGTTATAAGGAATACGCTGATCTCCATCTCTCTGTTTGTTTCTCTCTGTCGCCTCTTTCGACACCCGCGGTACTTGTTCTATTATACGCTACAATACAACTTAAAGCCTTTATCACCATCGTAGTACTTGTTTTATCGTTCCCAATAAAAATGCGTAAACATCAAATAAACATAGAAGGTAAAACACACTTTCCCGACATTTTTCAATTGTTTTTGCGTCCGCCAAAATTTTTGAATCGATAATTCGATACATTCTGAAGTATTATTACAAGTGGTAAAATAAAAATTATGTAGAACTAACTTCAGTATGAATAAAATAAGAGCGTCATCAATGTCGTCGGAGTAAATTAAATACACATTATTAAGGATAACTCCAAAACTACCATATAAAACTACATGAGAAGCACCAGCTGTCGGATGAAAAAAAACATAATCAAAATCGGTTCACCTAGAAAAAATTTCTGCTGTAACACATAAAATCATACAGTAGAATTGAGAAGCTCCTCTTTTTAAAGTCGGTTAAAAATCGCACCGTTTTTATGTATTGAAATTTATTTTAAAGTTTTATTTTAACGATAGCACTATTATATAATATTTCACAGTTTAGAGAATTCATAAAAAGACAATTGTTTTTTTAGTTTTAATCAAATTTGAACTTTATGTTGAGCATTTTGCCTATAAAAAGAAAACTAATTAAAATTTTAAAGCTTGGTGTCCTAAAGATCACGAATTTATATTGCCTCTTTTAATGATGCAAAAGACTGTTGTCCTTCCTAAAAGTATTCTTCAAAAATTCATGACTTCGCAAAATCGGTATACAAAGCGAATCGATAACCCACAAGATGTAACAAAGTGGTCTGTTTTATTAGTCCTGTCATCGATATAAATTTTGTTTGTTGGAGAACGCTATGCTGCGAGTTATCCTATATTTAATTAAAAAATGATTGAAAACAAACTTAAAGTATACAACATAGGAACTACTGAAGTTCATGGACATCTGCAAGCTGCTTCAAATAAGGAAAAGACAAATTTGTTGTTAAACCTTAAGGCAAACATTGAATGCCTTATTTATTGAGTGTTTTGCATTACAACAAAACTCGTATTATGTGTTGAATAAAGTACAACGATTAGGTGAAGAAGCTGTCTGTGAACCTCGTCTATTTTAAACTAATGAAATGCATAAATACCTTACCAGATTACCTATGGTCTGTCACTTTCGTCCAATCATTCACCAGCTAGGGCACCTGCTTTGCGTGCTGTCACTGTCAAGTGTTTTTATGGTAATAGCGTCTTCACCACTAGCAAGTTTTATACTGCAACGCTGTGTGTTTTATTCAACACATAATACGTGTTTTGTTGTAATGCAAAATACTCATATTATGTGTCTTTCTAAAACACGCAGCGTTTAGGTGAAAACGTGTTTGATATGTGATCATTCCGAAAACAATTTAATAATTATAAACTTCAAATGGGTTATGATTATAATAATTTTTAAGAACATCTTAGGACAAGATTATACAACAGTGAAAAATTAAAATAACTTTAAATTAAACTTAAATTATATCTCTAAGTGACCATTATGTCTAATTTGTAACCTAAAAGCACAAAATTACCAAATATATATTAATATTGAGCTTAGCAACACTGTTATTAAATCTGGCAGTATGAGGATATAAATAAAACAAAAACCTAATTAAATTATAGGAACTTATAAAATAATTAAATTAGGTTATATATATGATGGATATCTATTTTTACCAACCAATCCTGATCCTGTATAAAGTTCATTACCGTTACTCGTGACACCAGTTGAAAGTTCCGGATTGACACAAACTTGTTGAGGGTCCTTAAATCGAATATGGGCCTCAGTGTGCCATCCGACTTCTTTACAAGGACCATTTTGGAGTGGAAGCCAGAATCTTGTTTCGAGGGATTCTCTAGAATTTTTTGACTCATCATGGCTGGAAAGACCTTTGTTAAATACTTTTTCTGAATTCTGTGGTTCGGAAAACAAAGAGGTGGTTTCTTTAAAAAGGGTATTCGGCAATTGGTTATTGTTTTTAATATGAACTAATAATTTATTTGGTTTTTTTTATGGGCTTTAATATTCTTAGTTTGATATTTTTTGTTTGTACCTGATCTATTGTGATGTTGATGTTGTTGTAGATGTTTGTTTCTTAATATATTGGGGAGTACTGAGCCAAACCTGAGGGCCACCCAAAGATGAATAATATGTAACAATGCTTCCCTGCTGAACAAGTGTTCTGCACTTGGTGGTACATTCCTTAGTGTAGCCTTTAAATTTGTATTAGATATTTGTTTTAATAAATAACCACGGCGAATCTCTACGCACTCTGACCTCTTGCCACACACAATCTGCATTGTTTGTTCTGAATTTTTATTAATAGGTGTACCTGGTCCAAATGTTTTAGATATTTTATCATAAAGGGTGTTTGGGTTAAGTTCTTGTGGGCTGTCTGCTGCCCAATTAATGAGTGTCTGTAAACCTATTTGTAACATATGCCGTTGTTCAAGTATTGCATTGGATATGCCTGCTAGAACCTGTTCTGTACTTGCTAGATAGTCCTTGGCGGTATTAAGATGACATAGTTCCTCATTTATTTTTAGTGCCACAAAACCTGGGGTAGCAGCATAAGCTTGTAACGCCTTTTTGTATCTAATACCTTTCCAGGCTGCAGAGTCAAATTGTTGAAGTCGGTTTAATGAAGCTAGTCTTTCCTTATCGGCCGCAGGTATTCTTTTGCTGTCATCAAAGTCTATATTTAGTTTTCCCAGACTAAGACTGGGAACTGTGGTAGACACTTGATTTTTTAGATAGTGTATGTCCTGGCTAGGCGTATTGATGTGATTATTAGTTGGGTGAGTAATTTCGCCTATATATTGTGTTAAGTAACTCACCTGTGCAATTAAGGTGTCAATGCGAGGATCATTGCAAATCCTGTTTAAGGAATTTCGCCGTCGCCGTTTATTCGGCGGCGGGGACGATATACTTTCTTCATCTGAAGAATCCGACGACCTATCCCCGGATATAACGGTTTGTGGAGATTCATTAGGAATATTTTCTTGAGAGCAAGTCTCAACAGGTTCGGCCTCACTAGCACTGCAATTAGCACTCATTTTGACAATACTATTTAAATTACTATATAATACTATTTTAAGCCACTGTGTGTAAATTCAACCCAAATTCACTTAGAATTAAGTGAATTAACTATTATTTCAAAAAGTTTTTAAATTACCGAAGTTTACTCAAAGAGTTTCACAAACGCTATGACCATAAAGACACTTGACAGTGACAGCGCGCAAAGCTGGCGCCCTAGCTGGTGAGTGATTGGACGAAAGTGACAGACCATAGATAATCTGGTAAGGTATTTATGTAATTTATTAGTCTAAAAAAAGACGAGGTTCACAGACAGCTTCTTCACCTAAACGCTGTGTGTTTTATTCAACACATAATACGTGTTTTGTTGTAATGCAAAACACTAATATTATATGCGGGTTTTCATCTAATTACTTATAATATAAATATGAAATAAAAAATTCTAATCTGATAGTTGTGTAAACCATTAGCTTGGCTGTTTATTTTGTAAAAAAAAACTTAGTGTCTCTAAATTCAGAGTAATTGAATTTAAGAAGTTTTTAAATTCGTCATTTTGTAAAAATAAACCATACTGTTTTTTCAAATTATGTTCCGTTACTCCGGTGCAATAGGTTATTCTCTACCTACAATATTTTTATAGTTCATAAATATGTTTTTAAACCCCCACACGTAAGCGTTTGGAAATACTTCTTTTGGTTGATTTTGGACTTGTAGCCTAGCCTGCCTTAACTCTACATTTTCTCTTTCTTTCCATTTTAGTTATTTATAATTTGTATCGTAACTCGAAAGATAATGAGGGTTATTAATAAAGTTGTACTTCCTTTATGTGCACCTATAAGTAGAAATGTTATAATTATCACCGTCATTTTTAATTATTGTACACAGTAATGCAATTGTTTAATTATTATTATTAAAAAATATTTCGGCCGTAGTTTTATTACTTTCATCTGTAGTTACATTTGTGCAACGAAAGTAATATAATGTGTGATAAATCGATATACGGCAACCGTATATAAAAAATTGTTAATTTTTTAAAATAAAATAAAATGTAGCTAAACAAAGTACTAAGACTATACACAACTAAATAGAAACAGAAAAAATTATTATTAGCATAAAAATATGAACGTAATAGATAGTACGAACATTTTAACTTCACTTTGTTGGATGAAAGTATATACCGTGAGGTCAAACAAAACAGACCCTACAACTAATACGCTTAAAAATACACAAATCTAACGCTCCATTACGTCCAATAGAGATATTGATTCGCAAACTTACAGATTGGCTCAACACTTAGCTAAAATATTATCACCACCATTTTGTACCATTTTGTCAGTGAGATAAAAGACCTACGTCTTTCTGACAATAAAACCATGGTCAGTTTTGATGTTCAGTCTCTATTTACATGCCTACCTGTTGAAGGTTGCATCTCAATTATAACTAGGAAACAGTACGTCACAGTGACCGAGTGAAGCCGGCCACAGTTGGGCGTGTGCCTGCTGTACTACCATATGTCAGAGGTGTCACAGCCAAGATTGGCTACATCGTGAAGCGAGCTTCTATTAGAACATTCTACAAGCCGCCGAAGAAGATTGGTCAGTTCTTACCATCCGTAAAGTGTCATAGATTCCTACCAAGGATGATACGTGAGGCTATTGAAATTAAAAAACATCCTAATTTCAATAGAGAAGGACGCTGGGTACTACCACCTGCTTGTGACCCTATAATCAATAAAATTAAAACTAAACCCAAGCATACCACTGCAAGAACTCAAGACATAGTCAGTTCATTTTGCATAGATCGGACCATAAACAATAATTAAAATAGCTGAAGGTACTCCGGGTTTAACGACGACATCGGGACGTCAGTCACCTCAGTTCCCCGTGACTATGGGTGCTGGAAAGCACCCGAAACGTCGGGAACTAAAAATAAAAATAATTAAAATTAGAAATTAAACGCCACAAAATCCGTAAAAGTAGTTTTAATCAATGTGTAGTGTTCGCGTAAATATAAGAATTCATTATACAATGATGTGTCTTACCTGGATTGAAGAGCACCTCTCGCCCTCCCTCAATTTCGTGCACCAACCCCATCACCACTAATCACAGCACCACTCCTCCCAACGCCACTACTCCCGGCACCACTACTCCCAACACCACTATTCCAGGAAAGACACACCATTGACGATAATACGACACGTGTTCCGCCTCTACAAGAGGCATCCTCAGGTAATGTAGACTCTACGGCGGCTGACCGCTTAGATAGCGGCAAGCCAAAACCGCCACACCTACCCTCTGTTCAGGGGCGTGGAGCCAGGGAAAAGCAGTAAGGCTCAGAGCTGTGCTGAACTCTAAAGCAGAGCGTAGCTTTACGGAACAAGAAGCTTTATTCCGGTGCTAAGATGGACCCCCTAAAGCTAGCTGACTTGCAGTATCTGAAGTCTGCAGACAATATCTTCTCGGTAGCGAATGGAAAGTATACTTGCGAACGATGACGAAAGATAGAAATTTGGGTTTTCAGAAGGTTGAGTTCGTCACCAATTTCATGGTCACCAATTTGGCTGTAGAAGATGAAGCGGAAATCTCTCACCGGGCAGTGTTTAGCACGGCGAGCGGCCAATGCTCTGTATAATAGTACAGAGCTGTTTTATTTAAAGCACAGTACCTTCGGAACTTTGATAGATTTAGGCTTCGGCATGTTTTGCTTAGAAAACCGGCTTGCTCGAGAGGCTGGATGTTGTAGAGTCTGCTTGATAGCTGATTCGTAATGACTCTCGAAAACGGAACGAAGATGCGGCTCGGAATAGAAATCAGTTCATATTTATTGAAGGAGCTTTTTTTCTTAAAGAAAAAGACCACCGTACTTCTGCTCTATGCCTCCAGAGTAGTGCCACCATGAAGCACGCAATTGATGAGCTTCTGAAGGACTCCAAGCACTGGTTTTCCATCCGCTTTCAGAAGCTTCACTTTAATTCAATTCTCGTTGCCTTTCCATTTTTAAAATGATAGAGAGCCATTCTACTTTCGCGTAGACTGACTTCGGGAATATCATCGGAATAGTGTCAGATAAGATTTGCTTTTGGATCGTTACTCATATTTAGGTGTAGCTCCAACTATGACATGTACAGCTGCTCGTAGAACCTCTCAATTTCACTCAAAATATCAGGTGTTCCGGAAATGATGCTACCAAATTCGGTCTTCAGTTTCGAGCGTCGGCTCTTTCTGGCAGACAGATCTCTGGCAAAGTCTTTAGAACCTTAGTTCTGCTTGATCGTTCCTTCAATACGAACTATATTAAAGCCGCATAAATCCTGCCGCATGCATTTGGAGTACTGTCTCTTCAGCTGCCTGTCATATCTGCTGCAGCTTTATTTCTCGTCTAACAGCCACGGGTGTGATCGCAGAGTTTTTGGGTTCTTCTGCGAAAGGTCTTGCAGAACTTCATACTTGCACTGAAAATGACTATGTAACTCAAGCTGAAAATTTTCGGCCTTTGAATTAGAGCACGAGGGGAATGGAACATTAGCTTCATTAGACGTGACCTCTCTAATTAAAATTAAGGTTCAGTGGGTTCTCTCACCATCCGGTGATTGCTGCCACTATTAATTATTACTATTTTAAATTTTGTAGTAATATCACGAAATTGAAAGTCACGTAATGATTTTAAATGGAGGAAAATAAGAACGACATCAGATGTTAATTGTGTTTACATCAACGAAAAATTCACCTAAAATTCACAAATCAATTTATCTTTGCTTTATTAACTAGTCTAGGGATGGACATAATTGCCAGATTTGCATATTCAATTACCTTCTTTTTTATATTATAAACTTTTAACTGGCTTCAAAAGAAATGAGAATGTGTTTAACTCGACTGTATGTTTTTGGTATGTATGTTACGCAATATCTTCGCCATTTGTGCTTTGGTGATTCTATCTTTCTCAAATAGTTTATTAAATATTTCGGGAGTGCTCTTATAGTAAAAAAATATCCACTCCTTAGGGTGATAAAACAGGAGACAAAGTTTTTTACCGTCCACATAAAAAGGTAAAAATGGAAATCTATAAAAAAGTAAAAGCCGACTTCAAAGAATTAAAAAGAATGAAATAATTTCACATTTAAAGTTGGTGCCAAAATATATTGTATAGCAGAATTGAAACTCCGAGCTTGGAATATGAAATAATTTTAGTCTTTATACAATTTTGATTTTCTATTTCGATGATTATGATGGCGGATCATGAACTGGAAAACCCACTACCCCATATTATTATCCCGTAGATGTTGTAAAAGTTGACAGAGATAAACAGAAACAGAATGTGGGAAGCAGTATCTTATAAAAACAGTTTATATATAATATAAAATGATGTTCGCAACTCTACCATCCAAGCATGGCAACTAGGCGTTTCACTCTGTAGGTTATAGAGAAACACAATAATAACAGGATGTGAGGTGTGCCATCATAGTCCTCTTTGTTTGAATTTGGTTGCAGGCATCCACATCAGCTTCAACCACTTACCATCAGATTAATACACAAACCACCAGGTAGTAAGCGGATGCTATGGCCCATAGACTATTACATCTAGTATTGATTAAGAATCTAAATACAGATGCGTTGTCATCCCTGAGTACTAAGATGGAACAACAAGTTATTAGTAAAAATAGTCTTTGGATATGTACATTCATCATGCGAAACACAGCAGCATTACGTTATTTAACGCTGAAGTTCAACAACGTGTTCGTTTCCAGGTCGAGCTGACTCATTCGTGCTGCAGAGTGGGGAAAAAATAAATGCGACAAATGCCGTCTTTCGAAGTAACTTCATTATTTAATTGTCATAAAATTAGTTCAACGTCTTTAATAGTTTTTTACACCCCCCAAACTTTTATTTTTCTATTTCTCCAAAAATTAACTGGTCAACAACGCTATAAGGTAATATAGTTTAAGATGCCTTACTATATAGATTAATTAAATAAAACCATTTAAACTTAGATAAAATAAAAATAATACAACGCGATTGTAAACTATATTTAGATAATGTCACTTGGGGTGATCGATATCCACTTCAGCATGAAACACCCTTGTAACGTGTCATCGCTTCGCTAAAAGGTCAGGGCAGGTATTTATACAGTCAGGTATAAATGTAACTGTACATCTTAACGGATTAATTTCATATCATTTCATCCTATTTTTATTTGAGGTTTTCTTCTCCAAAATCAAACAGAATTTACTCTAAATAAATCTTCATAAATGTTTCTAACAGAATGTTATAAGGCGAAGGATTAAAACAAAATGTAACCTTTATCTGTATTTTTTCATTTAATATATATTAAATCGATTTATATCAAAATTATTTTTGAAACTCGAAACCGATATTCCTGTCATTACGAGTAGATATTTTAACAATGAAGGCTTTTCAAATGCATATTTTTATCATCTTTTATTCAGATGTTTTGGGATCACTGCGGTCACATATTGGATTCCACCGATTTTTAAAAAAAAGTTAGTAATCTTATAAATTAACATTACTAATATTCTATTTAACCACACCTGGTAAGCTTGAAACGCTTGTATTAAGAGTGGCTCATGACAGTAGTCAACTGCTAAACTTAGCCCCCCCCTAAGGAATGCCACGGTCCTGAGCTACCAGCATCCGTTCAGCAAGCCGTTGCTTTTAGTGATCCAAAAGCCAATATATTTATAATATTTGACAGATCAAATCTAGTGAAATGATGGGGACTATCTTGAAGATGTTCACAGACCGCAGACTTCTCAGATCGTCGGTGCTTCCCGTCAGCCATATGTTCTTCCACGCGAGTTTTTATAGATCTTTCTGTTTATCCTATGTAAGAGAGACCACTTTCACAATCTAGCTTGTTGGATTGTTGGACAATTGACAAATGGTAAAAATTGACTAATCTTCTTCAGTGGCTTATAGTATGTTTTACTGGAAGCTCCCTTAAAGATATAGCCAATCTTGTCATGACTCCTCTGACGTATTTTAATACAGCAGGCACACACGCGACCGTGGCCGGCTTCACTCGGTCACCGTGATGTAGGCGCGGGTCCCAAAGTTTCTTGTCTTGCAATACTTGCTAGAAGTGCTGAGGCTCGGCGGCCATCTGTTTTCTGTTACAGACCACTTCTGCTCTCTTAAACGAAGATTTTCCCACCATAGTTGTAGCACGATAGTGTTGGATTATGGTGATAAATACCATTTAAATAGTGTCATCAGGATTTCGGATGACTAATACATCTAGGAAGGAAGGAAGGAATTAATTGGCTCTAGCTCCATTTTGAATTGCATTTTAGAGTTTACGGAGTTAAGGTGGCCTAAAAATGCAATAATATTTTGTCAAGTGGTAAATTTGTGAAAGTGTCGTTTACGCATCGCTTGTAGAATCTTGTGCTTAGGAGCGGTAAGAAGGGCGTTCTCCTCAAAGTCCTCCATAAATATGTGGACAACTATGAGAGATAAAGTTGAGCCCGTCACCATACAGTCTACTTGCTTGTAGGACTCCTCCTTTCACAATAGATAGCCAGATGTGAGGCAGTGTTTGAGTAATACTACATATTCTGCAGGTACGTTGTATTATTCTAGATTCCTAATAACAATTGAGATACAGTATTCAATAAGTAGGCATGCAAATAGTAATAGAAGATCAAAATTAACAATGGTTTTAATGTCAGCGAGATAAAGATCTTCATTCAATCAAATCATTTGTGTGTATACTCCGGTGTGTTCTCTCAGCGGTGACGGTATTTTAACCAATTGTTGAGCAAACTGGTAAGTTGGTGAATCGATCTGCTCCACTATGGAAAGTTCTTATCCCGTTTCACTGACTTCTATAAAAATAAATACAAATGAAATGTCTGTTTTTAATGTACCAGCTGTTCCCCGTGACTTCGTTTGCGTGAAATTGATTACGATTGGATTTAATGAGTTTAAATTTTGCTCAGAACCCCAATTCCTTATCCAAAAGAAAAGTAGTCTAAATTTATACCTACAATATCAGCTATCTTTCTAAATTGAACCGGACATGCTCCCGGATGGGAGATGAAGAAAATAATTACATGAAAATATAATAAATCATTACACTAGAGTACCATTATGAATTTAAACTGTAATGGGTATATATAACTATTAAATATAAATAGATTAAAATAATCGTGTACGAAATATTGATCGCAAAATTCGAAGACATACATATAAGTGGAGTTAAATAAAAGCTTTTAAAGACTTATAAGTCTTTAAAGACTTAAAAATATATTAATTGATAAAAAACAAGGAACCTTAAAGCCTGCTAAATAACCTTAAGCTAAAGAATCTTCCACTAATATATGATTACGAACTATTGAAGAAGTAGCTTTGTCTTATCTACGGGCACTTCGATTGACATGAGACCAACGAAATAAAAAAAAGTATGCGGCCACGCACTAACACTAGCGTTCTGTGTTGCATTTACCATTATAACATACACGCTCCTGTAAAATAGCATCATGCTATAAGAAGGAGCGCTGCCAAGCCTGGGCTGACGCATCAACTTCCCGGGATGTAAACACCAGCGCTCTTAAAAAGAGGCATAATTCCGCCTCCAGGTCCTTCAAAAAAGTCATTGCCAAGCCGAAGTCTGAGCATATACGCAGAATTGCCGAGAAACTAGTTCGCCTACCTTCTGGAATCCGTGCATTCTGGTCTCTCGCCAAGGCTGTCCAGGGGAAATTCTATAAGCCATCTCTTCCATCTCTGCGCAGGGAGAACGACTCACTAGCCCATGCCGCAAAGGACATAGCTGTTCTGCTAGGATCTTTCTTTGCATCTAACTCGACTCTCAGTGACGGGAAGAGTACGCCGCCGACCATTCCGCGTTGTGAGTGCTCCATGCCGGAGGTGCAGTTTACACAGCGTTTGGTTCGCAAAGCATCCCTTTCTCCGGATATCTACGAGCCGAGTGGGCCTGACGGTATCCCCCCAATTGTACTAAGGGCGTGTGCTCCAGAGTTAGCACCGGTCTAAACGCGTCCTCTACGGTACTCATACTCTCTAGGCGTAGTCCCAAAATCATGGAAGACGGCTTTTGTCCACCCGATTCCTAAAAAAGGCGACCGTTCAGACTCGTTCAACTACAGACCCATCACCATCATCTCTTTATTCTCCAAAACAATGGAATCCAATGTAAACTGCCAGCTCATGAGGTACCTTGAGAATCACCAGCTGATTAGTGATCGCCGATACGGGTTTCGTCGTGTTCGATCAGCTAGTGATCTTCTGGTCTACCTGACTCATAGACGGGTGGGGGCAGTAGAGTCCAAGGGAAAGGCACTGGCTGTTAACTTGGAACACTGCAAAGGCCTTCGATCGGGTTTGGCACACAGCGCTTCCTTCGAAGCTCCCTTCCTATAAGCCCCCCGCGAAATTGTGCAATTGGATCACCAGCTATCTGGCAGATCAGATCATTAAGGTCGTTGTAGACGGGGCGAGCTCCGATTACAAGCCTATTAATGCTGGTGCTCCACACAGCTGCGTGCTATCACCAACGCTGTTTCTTCTGCATTTCAATGATATGTTGCAAACCTGCGAAATTCATTGTTATGCAGATGACGCCAATGGTGATGCACTGTCCACGGGCCGAGCAAACATTTCTCGGTTAAACGTTTCCGAGTACCGGAACAAACGTGTGTCTGAAGTCGAGTCTATGCTGAACGAAGTCTTGGATTGGTGGCGACAAAATCTAGTCCAATTTAACTCTCACAAGTTTGCGCGTTAACCGCTAAAAAGAACCCCTTTGTCGTATCTTCTCAGTTTCAAGGCACTCCCCTCGTTACCTCAACCAGTATCGGAATCCTCGGCGTCGACATATCGAGTGACGTGCAGTTTCGTGGTTACCTGGAAGAGAAGGCCAAATTGGCCTCTAAAAAGCTTGGCGTGCTCAGCGGAGCGGGACTGTATTTCATGCCGGCACACTACCGGCAACTTTACAAGGCGGAAGTTCGGCCGCATATGGCATACTTTTCCCATCTCTGGGCTGGGACTCCCCTGTATTAGTTCCTTTCACTTGAACGCATCTAGCGCAGAGCGGCACGAACCGTCGACGACCGAGTGCTTCCCGATCGACTCGATTTACTAGCGTTGCGAAGAGATGTTGCATCTCTTTGCATATTTTATCGCATCTATCACGGGGAGTGTTCTCTGGAATTGTTCTTATTAATTCCAGCCGCTAAATTTCATGAACGCTACGCGGTAAACTTCCTGATACCACCCACACCATCTAGATGCTTGGCGGTCCACCATTGCACATTTCACTGGGAGTTTTTTGCGTGTACGCACTGTGGAATAATTTAGCACCAGTGATTTTCCGGATCGATGCGACCGGGAGATCTTCAAGAAAAGAGCTTACTGCTTTACAAATGAACGGCAACGCACCTGCAATTCCCCTGGTGTTGCGGTTGATCATGGGCTGCGGTAGTCACTTAACATCAGGAGAACCGTATGCTCGTTTGGCCCCTCTTCTACAGAAACAATTTTAAAAAAACTAAGCTGTACTCTGCTTTCGCGGTTACACTTTACTATTCACTACACAAGCGTGTATATTCACTTCATGTGCGTCTCGCGTCGTGGATAATTTTGCTCGACCAACGGATTCATTCGTTGCTAATATTTCCTTCTTATCTATATTATAGCTGCAATCACGAATATAGCCACTAAAACGTAATCGATTTTGAAGTTTTTACACCCTACTCACCTGCATAGCTTGCAAAGAGATATTCATTCAACAACCAACTGCCTTTACAGGGCAGTGAGCATGGTAACTGTATTGAAAGAAACCTTAATTACCCGAAAATAATCGATATCTCAAGGTCAAAGTAACCACTAGAATATCATGTACAAAGTTATATTAGTAAATTCATCGCCCATTTTTTCAACATAAGTGTAGAATTTTTTCTCAAAGTTTATATGGGACAACCCCGAAAGTATAATATATTTAATAGAAAAATATACCTAGTTGAATTGACAACCTCCACTTTTTTCGATGTCGGCGGCTATGAAAAAAACTGCGTGACTACCATCAAATACTGTCAACTTCATCACTGCTATCCGTGTAGTGGTAAAAAGTTTACTGCTGGCCTTTCCATAGATTGCTTTATGGGAGAGAATATGTAGTGGCGGTGTAAGAGAATTCACTACCCCACATGATGTAGACATTGTAGGAGGCAGTTTCAACGGGAAACTAAAGCAAGAGACGGCTGCTACATCTTTCTGATAACAAGCGTGGCAACTTGTTGTACTTTGATGGGCTGTAATATTGAGTGATTGCAGTGATGAAGTTATAATTTTTGGGTGTTGGTTTGTGATTTTGCCTCACTAACAATAATTGTAATTTGAAGGCTATTCGCATGACTGTATGATTTTCCTCATCGATTATTGTTGATACGAAACTAAATAAAGTTTTCAAATTATTCTCTGTTTCCATTTATAAGCCTTTAACAGCCCTGTGTCGGACTTTGGTCTCTTCACTTGGAGAAAGGGTCGGCTGAAATCACAACGCTTGTCTCACAAATATGGCTATAAATGTACCAGATTTCTTTTATTTTTGATATAATAGTTAATATCTGGCATATACAAGATGGTAAACCATCACATATAAGATGCCTTGAGATCTTCTAGAGAGAAAGTCCGACAAGGTCAATTTTCTTCTTACTTCGAAATTCAACGGGGTCAATCTATCGCATTAAATAATTTATTTTAATTTAATTGTAATAAAAAATGTTACACGTAAAATGGAAGTTACTATTAGAAAATTCAGCAATTTCAATTTTCGTATTTAAACTAAAACAAAGGTATCTTACTCTTATGTCTTACTTCCTATTCGTCCTATTAATAGTTTTATCCTATCCTACTAGTCGTTCTATCATATCATAGTTTGCTATTGCTACTAATATTATGAATTTGAATATTATGGGATTTAGATATCTGATTGTGTATGTACGATTGCTCGATTTATACAAAAACTACTGATTTTAATGAAATTTGGCAATATTAACAATAATAGGACACGGGCTTTATTTTGTTGTAATAAAAGTTTGAGTTTATCCAATACCAGTTTTTAAAAATTGTGCTAAAAATCGCCAATAAAATTACATTTCTTTGTGTGTTTTGCTACGCTTTGCTTTGCGTTAATACTACAGTTTCGATAAATTAGACTTCTATCCAATATCTATACAAAATTCAAATGCACTATTTTTGAAATACTTTATTTAAAAAGTAATTAACAATCTTGAGAGTAGTTAGATGTGTATTGCCGTAGAGCGTTATATAAATTTTAGACAAATAATAATAAAATAATTTTAGTAATAAAAAATTCGTCGGCTTGTTGCTAATTTAATGAAATCGGATAGTAATAATTATGATACATAATGATTTCTTAAATTTACGCAAATACTACACGTTAAATAAAACTGTTATTTACGGATTTTATCGCGTTTAATTACCACTTTTAACTTATTTTTATTATCCCGACGTTTC
>DWHP01001438.1:0-16139 GCA_018247895.1 Parnassius honrathi
TAATTTCGTACTCCTATAGTACTATTAAACGTATACGTCACCGAAATTATTAATGAATAAAATTTATTCAAATATTAAATAATTATAAATTAAAACCTTGAAGACTTTGTTTGAAGGGTGATTAAAACTTAGAAGATTATAAATTAATCTCTCCACTTGTACTAATAGATTACAGACTTTAAATTATAAGCAAGTTAACTCTGCAAACAAGCGAAGGCAAACTTTAAATTAATTTCATATGTGCTATTTATTGTATCTATGGACCTCTGTATGAAAAAACAAAAACCGGATTCCAATTACAAAAATGTCTCTTCATAGTCAGATGTTCCAGGAAAAAAACATTTTCTAATTTCGAACACGAATACAGCCAATAGGAGAAGTGCATTTAAAACACGACTTCTGTTTTTGACAGCGCTTTAACCAATCAGATTGGAACGGGGAAAAGATTAAAGAGCGACTGTACGTACGTGTGTCCCATTAGAATTTTAAAAAGATTTATCTTTTTGGTTGTATGATTTACAATTTGAATGGGAGAACAGTTCTTTTAATGGAAATGCTCATATATGAGTGGTGTCCATGAGAAAAAGTGGATATTCAGAAATAGCTTTTTATAGTGGATACATTCTAATCGATTGCTGGAACATTTAAAGGAAACACAATATTTTATACACGTTTGTCACTTATTTTCATTAAAAAAAAATAAGAAACAAATTTATAACTACGTAAATAAAATGCCTTTATTTTCTTAAAAGTACAAATTATATATGGAATATTTATATTGTAATAGTACTCCTTGCGGTATGTTTTCAAGAACGTCAGCCTAGTTATCATCGAAAACTCTATTATTTATAATTAAAAAGCATAATATATGATCGTTTACCATGTAATAGCGGTGTAAGAATATTTACTACCATTATATCGTCCTATACTGTAAGAGGCGACAGAGGTGTATTCTTAATAAAAACAAAATCACGGTTTCCAACACGCAAGACAAGCATCTATGGGGAGGGGGGGGGGTATGTTCATCAGTGGGCTTTAGACATGTCGTCACGGTAATCCTGTTGAACTGATAGGCTAAATAATTCAATTAATTTATTTTTACTTTGTTGACTTACAATCGAAATTCTTTTCACATTGATCCCTCATTTGTGTTTGCTCAGATGTCACCGCGGTTGAGGATTTTCGGCGTTGCGTTATTTCAGATTATTACGCAACGTTGCACGCATGCAGCTGCTCTCGATCACCGTTAGTTAATGTTAACTTTAAAAATGTTCACGTTAATTGCGTACAGTATTAATTTTATTAAGAATATGTTGTTTAAGGAATATTTGGATGTTAATAACTCTTGGGTATGGGATGGGTATCTTTACCAACGCTTTTGTCTAATATGATTTGTAGAATTAATTGTACAACATAGTGCTGGTGCATAATCGTAAAATGTTTTTTCTAAGCTCCCGCCAGGTGACTTAGTGGTTTCTCCCCGGACTGTAATTCAAACCAGTAGATAAAAAGCATTTGCCTTGATGACAACACTTGATGGGTGGGATTGGCAACCGTAAAATCTATATTGAATAAAAAAATCTGTTTTTTTTTAAATAAAATTAACATGTTATACACTCGTAAACCTCTCTTTTGAGTGGTTACACCTGCGATTCTAATAAGTAGCAGTGAGCCTGTCGAAATAGTTAAAGCCGCCTGGCTAACATTACGAACATTACCGAAAAAGACGACGTGTTTTGTTTAATGAGATTGTTTTGAGGCAGAAAGGTTCTGCTCGAAATATTCTATTCTTTAGAAATGCAGGTTTGCTTATAACGTTTTCCTTCACCACTATGTAAAATAGCATTACGTTGTACTTGTGCCAGTAATGTAGATCTCTAGAACCTAACGATCTATCTCAACTTTTGTTTTTTGTCTCTTGATTATTAATTGTCTCTGTTATATTAAGAAGTTATATTATTTACGTCAGTATGTTATTATAATAAAAAACTATTTATAATCATAGAAACAAAGCGGTGTACGACATTTTGTCGCTGTCAAAGGCTTCCCTGCATCTAGTTTTAAATACTTGATATTATTGTGTTAAAGAAAATAATCATAACCATTAAAAATTATAAACGCGCCATTTCGTTGTACTGAAATAAGATCTCCGTGACATGATTTTTAATCTGCGACATGCAACCGACGGACATTTGCACAGGAAGAGACGAAAGTGTAAGCTGATATTGTCTTAAAATAAAAGCAAAAACGAAAAAATAATTTTTCATCAATAAAAAAATTATAGGCTCCAAGTAGTTTTATGTTTAAATTTAACATGAAATATTACAGCATTTTTATGGTACCTGACTGTCGTATTGGTATAGTGGTTATTACAGCTATAGCAAATATAATGTCCTCCAGCTCGAATTTCGGTCACGGCGGCAAGCCTCAACGGAGACTATCCATCGGCGCAGGACGAGATTATAGTGCCCAAGTGTATGTGCAAGCACAGGTGCACTCTCTATTCACTCACTCTCATAGTCCGATGGGACGGTAAGCCGACACGACTGGTGAGACCAACGGCCTTTCGTGCTTTCCGAGACACGGGTGTAAGACACCGCCAACTACCTGACTTCGGGCAGCTACTGAGAATTCCTTCAAGGAAAAACTCAATAATTGATTTTTTGGCCTGACCAAGGATTCGAACCCAGGACTTCGTGATCAGCAGTCGCTCTACAACAACCACCAGACCAACGAAGCAGTCAGGCAAGCAAAGATATGGGGACAATCAAACGAATTTGATAGGCTGTAATGATGATGATGAATGATATACCCTATGTGTAAATTAAAGATCCAGTGGAGACAGAATCAACATATGTACAGTATTCGAAAGGATGCGAAAGTACTTTGTATACCTGCACATAGGACATCAGCATTTCGTGGTACCTAGTTACAAATTTATGGCCACCAAATATTGGAATGATCTTCCACCAACATTACGAGCCATAACAAATGAGAATAGTTTTAAGAGAAAATATAAAAAGTTAAGATACTAAGAGCGCAAAAAATGTCATGAACATAAAAAAATACAACTTACATATTCCATACATACCTACTACTACATATAACTTACATATACCAATACTCCTGTTTGATATTGTTTTAGTATAATTATACCATAATTAGTCTGAATGAATCAAACACCACTGTAGCTCTTACATACTTTTAGTGTTATTTTTTGCATATGTTTTGTTTACATTTTGGTTATATTAAGTATGTTCACCTTTTGCACATTAATATAATAACGATATGAAAATTTGTACTGGTTGATTGAATAGTTCTTGTACTCGCTGAATAAATAATCAAACAAATCAATTACTCGTACTATTTGTAATATAATCATCGATGTACGCGAACTGTTATATTATAGTTAATAAGTATACGGGTGCTGACAGAATAACGGCGTCGTAGATTCTTTGCAACACATGCTGAGTCAGAACCCTGTCAATGTCCTTCTTATAATATTATTTTTGTATTTAGGTTGTTTAATTTTTAAATGTTTTGTTACTCATGGTCAATGAAAAGATATTTTCCTGTCCATTTTCGACCACACCGTTATTTTCTCGGAACATTGCAAACATGTTGCGATTTTACAATAAATGGAAGCAGGAGTACGTTCATATGAAGTATCGAATCATAGAGATACATTCAAACCTAAAATATAATCATTTGTATAATTGTACAATAAGTACGCCGCGTTCGAACCAAGACTTACCCACCTTTAAATGTATTCTACAAGAGTTCAAACTAGAATTGCTTATTAGAGATTCAGATGAGCTTCGTTTTAGTGCATTGATCCAGTATTTCACCTATGTTCAGATATTGCGTTTTTCGCTTGCGATTATAGTAGATAATCCACATTTCATCACACATCACAAATCTGTCCGAAATTCCTTCGTTTTTGTAACTACTCGTCAAAGCAAGGCAAGCTTCAACGCGTGCTCCACATCGTACATCAGTTGATTCAAAAGGCACACATTTCTTGAGTTTTTTAACTTGCCGCTTTGAAAATTAAAAAGTTAATAATTAGTAAAGTACGTTACAGATTTCGGTCCGATTTTGAGAATGCGAGTTTTTATCAGAATTCCGCGATTCCACTCGGATCCTAGGAAGCCGTTTCTAGTATTTCCGGTTGGACGTCCTGCCGTGTGTGTCTGTATGTATGTATTCATAATCATCATCATCATTACAGCCCTTGACAAGTCCACTGCTGAACATAGCCCTATCCCAAGGAATGCCATAAAGCACGGTCCTGAGACACCTGCATCCATCGACTTCCTGCGTGTCTTCACTCAAGCTATAGGGGGACGACCTACAATCGACTGACGGTACGAGGCTGCCACTTGAGAACCTTTGTTCCCCATCGGTTGTCGGTTCTTCGAGCTATTTGGCCGGCCCATTGCCACTTCAGCTTACTAATCCATTGGGCTATGTCGGTTACTCTGGTTCTACTGCGGATATCCTGATTCCTAAGTTTATCACGCAGAGAAATTCTGAGCATAGCCCCCTCCATAGTTCGCTGAGCGACTTTGAGCTTCCATCCATAGGTCATCACTTGCAACACGCACTGGTTGCGCAATCTAGTTTTGAGAACGAATCAACCGACCAAGATGGGTGACGGAAAGTATTCATTGAGACTTCAGACTGATTCAAACTGAGATTTTCAAGTCAAACGGTCAAGCTGTTTCAAATATTTAAAAAAAATTAACACCAAAAAAGTACCTTTTTTGTTTTTTCTAAATAACTTAAAAGTTTTGACTGATCAACTCCAGAAATTAGAAACATTTTTTTGTAATTGAAAAAAAGCGTCGAATGCCACCAAGCATGTTAAAATCGATCGACGCGTTCAAAAGTTATTGCCATTTTTTTTAATATTTTTTTTAAGATAGCTTTTAAATTCTTCGATAAATTGACTTAACACCTTACAAACAATTTTTGTACTTAAAACACTGCGTTACATTCCGTCGAACATGTCAAAATCGAACGACGTATTCAAAAATTATAAATCTCAAATAAGTAATCGTTTCGAGCTCAAAAATTAAATAAATTTTCGAGCGTTGCGCTCAAAAATAAGCGGGAAGTTCCAGGGATGGCGTGCAAGGTCAACCGTTTTTCAGATTTTTATTTATAATATTGCCGTTAATATAAAAATTTGAAGATTATGTACTTTTATATAAAGTACTTGTGTCCTTCTTTGTTTGGATAGTGAGGGGTATGTTCTACGATATAACTCTGTTGTATTTCTCATGGTTACTGAGAGAACCTTTTTCTGGTCAGGATACTTACCACCGACTACACGTTATGTTTTGATTCTTAATCACAAGCGTACGATGACATTACACATAACTATAATACAATGAATACCAGGCAAACTGTTTGCTCGTTTGTTATCCTAAGTTGTAGAAAAAAAGAAAAAGAAGAGTGCTTTCCAAACGTCTTTGTTTAAGACTGATATAAGACAAGATGGCCTATGATCAATTATGTTCTAAGACGTTAATTTATTACGCTACTGTATAATTTTTTTATTCTCATACATTTTACCTTTTAAAAAACACGTAGTCCAAAGCCCTCTTTCGCACTGTACGCTTTTCTATTAACCGTGACATTAACATAATTTGTATTTCAATGGTGAATGAAACCGGTATGGGCGGGAAATCACGGCGCGATGGAATATCGTGTTTCGCGACAAGAGCTATGATAGTGTTCGGTAGGGCTGTCATTTGGCACGTTTATCTGGTTATTACCTAGGAATGTTCTTGACTCTGGCAAACTCCACAGGAAGTTGCCAAACTAGGAAAATAAATACCTAGGAATATTACGTTAGTAAGGTAAAAGTAAATGATATATAAATGTATTTTTTTTCGTTTAAATTCGAACGTTAAATTTTTTATCTCTGAACTAAATTAAATGTGTATTTTACACATGTATTCTATAAATAACGTTTTAAATAATACTAATTAATATTATACTGAGTAAATACAACCGTGTTCGCTGTCTGGCCTAATATCGATTGTCCGCCACTATGCACTAGGACAGCACGGTTGATTTACTCCATAACTCTTTCAGAAATGAGAAGAGGACTGTGCCCAGCAGTGGGATGTATAAAGGCTCTAACAAAACTTTATTCAGGCAATTTTATAAATCCGATTATGTGCATTTAATAATAATTGTGTTGGTACATTTTAAGCAAACACGCATTATAAACAGACAAAAATATTCAGTTTTTGTCTAGCTTAATTAATCGACTAATCAAAGTTATAATTATTGAATTTACTCTGACTAGATATGTACGGTACAGATCTGCAGAGTACTTTCTCCATAAAGGCAGCCCTATCTGCCATAGACCTGTGTAAAGTGCGCCACAGTGACAGGTGTCACGTGGGACGCGCGCGCACCTCATTACCCCGATCCGGACAAGCGATAGATCATCGATCCAGTGTTAGAGATCCATCGGCCTTGGTGGTCCGCGCACATAAAAACGAGTTCGAACAAGATCTGCATTTACGCGGATAATCGATTTTGTTGTTGATCGATTGGTCTTTTCATTTGTTTGGAATGTTTGGTTTTTAAGAAAAGAATATTTTGGAAGTGTTTTGTTGATTACTAACAGCTAAATTTGTTAGTTTAATGTTTCAACATGGGTTTGAATTTTGATTGACTCAGCATTTGCTACTATGTAGCTATTAGTCTGCGCTTATTTGTAAGTAGGGTATGATGGTGTAAGATTGCGCAGGCGATAAGATTGCGCACTCGTCATTACTCGACATCAGTGCAAAACACGCTGCCAACTTCAGTTGGGTTTTGATTGCTTTGGATGCCAGCATGCGCTCTCGAAAAAATATTGAGATACGAAAGAAAACGGGAAGTCCAGGTGGGTTCAAAGTTTCTGTAGCCCTCTGATCTAATTTTTCGACATTTTGCAAGTAGAACTGATGAAACACCTGTTGGAATTACAATGTATTACTGATCGTTTTATTAAAGTTTACTGTTGAAATTTCGATTAGTGACAAAGTAGTTCAATAATTTACTGAATGATGGCAGTAATCTCAATACGGTCGCGGTGGAGACCAAGTGTGTAAGTTTGCGCACTTAGGGTGTGGATAATATTACGCGCGCAGACTTACACGCCACTACGTAAAGCGGCATTCATTTATTTGAATAAATAATTTTTTTTTCATAAGCTTTTAACAGTGTTTCGATGTTGTAGAATTTCACGAGGAGCACGCAAAAGCGACTGTAAAATTTGCACGCCTTCTGCCATCTTATACGTGGTGGAACCATGCTGCAGTTATTTTAGCAGTATTTTTGTAGCACGAATGGGTCAGCTCGACGGGGGATGGACCACGCTCTCACAGAATACCAGTGTAAAATAGTAGCTTCATGCTCCTGTGTTTCGTATGGTGAGTGTAGAGAATCGGATACCCTTTTTACTGGAAACAAGGCGTTCCATCTTAGTTTTCAGGGGTGACAACGCATCTGCATTTTGATTTGTAATCGAGGATAGATATAGATGTCTATGGGCCACAGCAACCACTTACCATTAGGTTGACTGTGTGCTCGTTTGTCACCCTATCCTATAAAAAATTTGAGTATGCTCGTACACATATTGAAAAAGGTGAAAGCAAGAGACTAGTTGCTTTGTCTCTAGAGATGTCTAATTTAACGCTAAGATACCGGTTGCAGCAATCACGATGTACTACTAAGGTAGGTAGGTATGACGCTACATTTAGTGCAAAGGTAGAAAAATGTTTCTGTGATCACTTGACCACCCTAGATAAAATGTTTATCGGCTTCGACAGCCGAAAAATTAAAGAACGCAGCTTACGAGTATCCAGAAAAGTATAAAATACCCCATCGTTTCAATATACATACAAAAATTGCGGGGAAAGAGTGTTTTTTTCCCCTCTGGAAGCGGGGGAGGGAGGCAGTGAATGCTCATTGCATATCACGCAGCCGGCTGCGTGGTTATGTGCTCCGGAAAGAGTGTTCTTGTGGATTTATGTAGCGCCACCCCGGAATTGCTCTTCAACAGCCGACTTCCACAAGCATTGCGCGTGCTATGGGGTTCAACAGACCACAGGTTGAACGGTTTTATGTGAAGATGTCGGCTAACAGCTAGAAGAAAAAATAATGAAAAAGAGAAGCCTAATCCAAAAACTATCGCAAATGGAGCTAAACTGGAGTTTAAGAACCAAAGGCTTTACCAAAAAGGAAGGTGTGGAGAATGCACTGAAGTCTTTGTAGAGCCTAATGATGAAGACTGGATCAATTGCGATGTGTGCCGGGTGTGGTGCCAGGAAAGTGTACTGATTATTTGGGTTTTGGGTTATTTTATTATGATTTATGCAAGTAATTCGCCTGAACAAACACTGCGCAATCTTATCGCCACCTATGCGCAATTTTACACACCGAGGATGTTTAAGGTTGCGCAATTCTCGACTTCTGTTTTTTGTTAATTAAGTAAAAAATGGTTATATTTGCTCAATAATTAGTATTAAAAGTTATTCCCAGATAAGTTCCGATTTAATAATAATAAAGAAACCTGTGATTAATTCATGTATTTTATTTTTATGACCGAATTATTCGAAATTGCGCAAACTTACACCTTCCTACCCTATATTGACACGCCAGTATATAATTAATTATTATTTGTGAGGCATTTTAGTCCAGAAGTGACAATATATCTTTTTTTTATATAAGAGGGGGCAAACGAGCATGCGGCTCACCTAATGTTAAGTGACTACCGCCGCCCATGAACAACCGCAACACCAGGGGAATCGCAGGTGCGTTGCCAGCCCTTTCGAAAGGGGTAAGCTCTTTTCTTGAAGGTCCCCATGTCGTATCTATCTGTAGAATCCTTTGTCGGAATTTATTTGTAGGTGTCCATTGTGGATCAGGTGGATCAGTGAATGTAGGTACATTGTACTGCATATCCGTTTTTCACTTTTTTTTAAAGAAATTTGATTATTCGTTTTTGAAGTTTTTTTTTCAAATATTAACAGTAAGTCATACTTTCAACTTCACTAATACTCCCGCTTACTTGAAATGCCTATTGAAAGTACTTCAATATTTAGATTCGCAGGCTATACTCTAATGATCACTTCTGTTCTATTCTCGCTTCTTTTCTATTTTATCTATTTTTAAAACATTTAAAGCATTGCAGTTAAGCTTAGTATCAATGACTAAAGTGAAACCTTGAATATATTCTAGCCAAGCTAATATAAAAGGCCTCTTAGTTGCCAAAAGATAAACATATAATGAAGAGTTCCTACACGTTATACTCGTACACGTGTTGCCAGAACTGACATAGCCTAAAATATATATTTTTGTAAACTTTCACTTTTCCTTCACTGGATAAAGCTAAATAGTAAAAAATATATGCAAGAGCCATTATTGAAGGAGCCCCCTATATATATGTGAGTTACTCTTCGTCCATTCAACGGCAAACTGATCCTAAGAGGCATCCGGACAAAAGCTATTAGGCTGAATACAAATTCCGTCAGTTAGGGGATCGCAGAACCCCACTAGAAATTACGAACACTATTACCTACATTGGTATTATCTATAAACATTTTAACGAACGCGCTTAACCCGCGGAGACCCACGTTTGATTCCCCGGCGAAAAGCGGTTTAAGGGGTGCGGTTTAGTTCAGGGGCGATTTTTTGCAATTCCCTTGGGATGCTGAGATTGGTTAGATTCGCGGCTTTTTATTTGAGTGCATAACAGCGGTTAAGTTACTGGTTTTTACATTTCTCTACTATTAGAATTCATTCAGTGTTTATTATCAAAGTTTTAACGTTGTTGTATCTGCTAAGTCAGCTCCGTGGTGGAACCTGAACGGACACAGAACACATTTGACCTGACTGCAGCGGAGTTTAAAAGAAAGTTAGTATTTTTGCATGCTTTGTATACAGGGTAATTTTGCAATAACCGGCCAAATTTGCAGAGAAGTTTCAGAATAAGTAATATAGGCAAGTGGCGAAGAAATCTTAATTAAAAAAACCTCAACCATTCTGTCCTTTTCATCTTTAAAATTCAAAATTTGTGGTAAGCCATTATTTTAATCGATTTTATTGCACACGCATTCATAAGGGTTGATCGGTAGGCAAAAACGTTGTTGTCCATAAATCACATTCAATGTGGGATAATTTCAATTGAAAGTAAAAGCGCATGTATGGGTAGTCTATAGGCTGTGATTTTACTGTACATTAGCTGGATACAGCTAGCCGAAATTCCTAGCTAGCCATCGCATATCGACAAAAACATATCATTCCTTATGCAAAGAAAATTATAAAATATGCCGATTTAAAAAAAAAAAAAGCTTGTTCGTTTCTTAACCTTAATTTAGAGGTTTTAATAATAATAGGAGAAACAGTTTCTTTAATCAAAAACGCATAAGATGAATTGACTGTTATTTCACCTCCAAATGATGTCATAAAGGACTGGACAAAGTAAAGCCAACTTTAAGTGATTTAAAAACCATATTGCTTGACAAAACGTTGGCGCCATGTCAACGACTTGGTTTTGTAAAGAAATACAATTATAATTTCTTTGTTTGATCTCTAATTTATTTGATTATCAACGACCGTTGCGTTGATCATTCGCTACGAGAGAGAGAGAGAGAGAGAGAGAGAGAGAGAGAGAGAGAGAGACTGACTTCCTAAAGTTTGAATCTATTTTAATTATTAACAACCAGTTAGTGCGAAGCAATTCTTAAATTATACAATTATAAACAACACTTATTTATGCTACGGCATAAAGGCCGTTTTCCTTTACATTATTTTCTGGAATTCACCATCAAATCGCAACAAACCACGAGACGAATAATGTTTGGTTTGTATTTGGTTCACATTATAAATAAGCTCGCTATGTAATAGGGACGAAGTAAGAACCTCCAGTTCAGGGCTGTAATGGTGATAACGATGATGAAGAAAAAACCCCATATTATCTTAGAGTTGTGGAAAGAGACAACAGATGGAAAGGAAACCTGTTTTATTAAGGGCAGCAGCATCTTTCTGATAGCACCTTCAAATAATAAAAGACTACGGTTACTAATCCCCCTCTTCCTTCCTCTAGGCGAGGCAGCTATGCCGAAAATCTCTGCCTCTCCTAAAGGACCTACGTTTTATTGGGCTCTAATGATGATGATGATAAGATACTAAATTAATATGATGTCAATATAAAATGCCAATTTATAAATCACTATGTTGCCAGGCAGACTTATTCTGCTACAATTGGTCATGTTCTCTTAAAAATCCTTAAATTCGCAAGAAAATTGTGGGCAAGAAAACTATCCTATCTCTCAAGCTGGACCAAAATGCACACGGTGTGAAAATTTTGTTAAAATCGGTTGAGTAGTTTAGGAGTCCATCGCGGACAAACAACGTGACACGTAATTTATATATATTAAGATTATTCATTACTAGCAAAAGTTTAACAAAGTTAAGTTACAACTTAAACACAGCTGTGTACAGGTTTTCTCCCATTTTGAAGAGGGTTTAGGGCATGGAAGTTTCCATCACGCTGCTCCAATACGTATTGGCGGATTTCGAAATATTTGTTCTTCCTTTCACAGATTTCCTCACGATGATTTTCATCACCGCCGAGCACGTGGCAAAAATGTTTTAAAGGCTATTAAAATAAATTACAGCTTGTTTTTGATAATACAAAAAGACAACTAAAAAATTTACATAGCAAATCGCGCGGGGAACACGAACGATACGTCAGCGTATACTGAATATAGTGAACAATAACCGTTAAAAATTTTATGGGTAAAATCCAGAATGTATAATACGTACCTGAATATAATTTTATTGAATTTAGGCTATGTATCGTAGTCTGATTTTTGATTTTTAATAATAATTTACCGATCGATTTCAAATCGGCTAAAATGACACCATTAACTAATAGTATGGCCGGTAATGTTTGTTTTTGGTAGTAAACTAAAGCTATATTTATCGTAATTATATTATTATAAGTATCGTTTTACATTAATTGAAACTGCTGTGACGTAGTTATGAGAGCGATCACAAAGTATATATTTTCGAACTGATTTAAAAATAAAAAAAACAATTGGCGCTGAGACAACGTTTTCCCTCTTACAAATTAAGTATTGATTACATTCTGTTTCTCAGCAGCGCCGTTGTACTTCTCACTCCATCACCCTATCAGGAATTCGAGGAGGTCTGTGACCGAAAACTGTGAGTAGTCCTTCTTATTTTATGTTTTAATTTTAGAAGTTCTAATGATATACTTGCCCTTGCTACTTACATTAAGCTTTTTTTTTGTGTGTGATAGAAACTTCGATGGAATAGCATTAACGTAGACTCGACTTGTGCTTGATACGTTAATTTTCTCCTTGATACGTGATGTAACTGTATTTGTAACATTCCCACATCATTAGGCAGTACCTGGGTGACCGAGCATTGCTCGGTATTTTTTTGAAAATCGTGTTTTTTGGAAATTATATTTAGATACAAATTACATATTGATGAAACATGAATAATATTTTTTGATCTTATTGAAATTATATAAAAAAACTACCGAAGACAGGACGCGAACTAGGGCACTATTATTTCGCGACGGCCCGATATGCACTTGAGCTATTACGATGATTAGTACAGGGTCAAAATTTACGTTCTTATAAGAAGTAGCAGTTTTTCACTGTCTGAAAACACAGACAAAACAACATTTTCTAAAAATGAATCTTAGCTAGATTGATTTATTGCCCTCGAAACCCTCTGGACACTAAATATTATGAAAATCGTTGGAGCCGTTTCCGAGATTCCGATTATATATGTATATATACACAAGAATTGCTCGTTTAAAGGTATAGGATATATGTATATGATTCTCTACACCCATGATTCACCATACCAAACACAGAATTTCGTCTTCTACTCGTCTCTTCTCGATCCGTTCGTGTTACAACCATACTATAGCGTGCTCTACCAAGTAAAAGATCAGTCGAAGGATACCCGCTCAACCTTCTTCCTTTGTATTTACTAACAAAAACGGTAACGCAGAGTAGCGCTCTGTGACTCACGCGGCACCGCTCGCCTGACGGGAAGTGTTAACGCTATTAAAAATAGATCCTCCGACGTTACTTCAGCCTAACAGAACACACTAAATGCATAAATATTAAAACCGAAAAACTTATCAAGAACTTTTTCATACCTCGATTTTTTTTTTTGTTTGAGATTGCTGAAAGTTTCTTTTTTAGTTTCGTTATAAAAGACCCGTCTATCGATATAATAAATTAGAGAAAGCAATCGCCTAAGTCAGACCGCACGTGTATTCTGGCCGGTAGTTTGAATTCAAACTACATTGTTTCAAAAATATAATAATAATAAATGCTTTGAGGCCATTATCAGCTCCCGCTGTATTTTACGCATTTATTATAAAGCGATGAACCAATATCGGCGCGCGCTTATGTAATGTTGGCGCGTAAACAACACGTGTAATGGAAGCCGGCGGCTCGGGCACGCCTTGAACTTGTCCTAGCGGCGCGGCGGGTCTACGCACCACGTGGCTTACGAGTACATACAAGCATGCCTTTCCTTTTATGTGCTATGGAACCGCGACGGCTATATATATATATATGTCATTATATTTGAAGTGAAAACTTCTTTAGCGGTGTTGTACACTCTTTCAGTAATGGATAAAAAACGTTAAACTCCCGTCAGGACACGTGACCTGATCGAAAACTCGTAAGACGGCGCGGCGTAGGAGAGGAAGTATTCCCCTCTCTTTCTACGGCGCGGCGAAAATGTATGCCTGCGCTTGATTTCTGAGAGATAAACTTTTTAATATAATTGTCATATTTGTGTACAATAGCGCAATAAATAAATATTGTATTCTACCACATAAATGGTAGTACTTTTATACTGATGATTAAAGCAATTCGTGCAAAACTATTCCCTAACCATTGCAAAATATAAAAATGCACAACGTTAATATTCAAGTTTTCACTTCAAGCGGCACTCCCGGAGTGCAACCCGTCGTTTTTTTATTTTGGCGGTCTCGTTGAACGAAGTTGCTGATCATGAGGTCGCTTCTGTCAAGAAATGCTCAACAGCAGTCCGGAGCCAGGAAGTTGTTGGTATTTTCACTCCTATGCCTAGGGAGGCCATAGGTCCTGCGCGTGATCTCTCCCAGTCGTATTGGATTACTGTCCCATCGGACTATGAGAGTGAGTGAATAGAGAGTGCTCCCGTGCTTGCGCATACACTTGGGCACTATAATCCTGTCCTGCGCAGATGGCTAGCTAGAAGATAGCCAGAAGTAGCTCTTTTGAGACTGGCCGGTGTGACCGGTATTCGGTCTGGAGGACATTATATTTAAAATAATATGTACACATGAGCGGGGAAAATTATTAAGTTTTAACATTTTCTGAAAGAAATGCGGGGTGTTACTAAACATTGCAACACACAATGCAACTTGCAATCGGTCTTTATAATTTATTACATCAATTATCATAATTTACAACAACAAGCTATAGCAGGAAATTCCGATATATCGCTAATTAGAAAAGCTAGTCATTTAATATTATTCTGCTGCATGATATGACTGTACAACAAGCAAATATCAGCATAATAAATATTGTAGTTGGTCAATTAAAACGATATCATTAATACATAAATAAATGGTATGATTTATAGATGCTAAGTATTTATATATAATAATCTCCTTATTCTCTACACAATATAATCATTTTATTTAATTATAGATTACAAGAAAGTATTTTATACGTGGTAGAGCCACCCTGTAGCTATATTATGGTTGTAGCACGAAAGGGTCGGCTCGACTGGGGAACGACCACGCTCTCACAGAATACCAGCGTGAAATACATAGTATACTATAACTAATATAGTAAGAAAAAAACAGCATACAAGTTATAACAATAATTAGGAACACTTTGAAAAATCAACTTAAAAAAATTAACTACACCAGACAATACTAAAATCGACTAAAATAATAACTATAATGTCAACTGTTAAAATGGCGTCTTTATGGCCGCGCCTTTTTGACCCTTTAGTATCCGATTTACTCATGTGGAGCTATCGCATCACGAAGGCGTCTATGCAAACAAGGCTGTTGTTTGTGAGTTATAAGAATTGTCCATATTAACCGGATGACCATATTACCCTCACGTACTATACGACATCATCATACAAGTATCATGCTTTTATTTCAAATTGTTCTGATGTTCAAATTTGAAACGTGTTCAACTTTTAGCGGTAAAGGAAACCAGTTTGTCTCAAGCGAATAAAAATATATTCCGAGAACTTCGTGTTAAGTTCGCAAACTGCATTACAGTTGTTACACCGATAGAGTTGATGGACTCTGCCATTTTAAATACTGTGAGGTGCGGTTTTAAGTTTTTTCTTTATTTATGAAATACTATTTATGTACTTACGTAAAACAGAAATATCCATGTCTTCGTATTTTGTTTGTATAAAACTGAAGAAAAATCTCTTTGATTTCAGCAGCATTAAGCTACTACATATTTTACGCTGGTATTCTGTGAGAGCGTGGTCCTTCCCCAGCCTAACTATAATACTAATATAACTGCAGCATGGCTCTACCACATAATAAAAAGGTGACCATATTAAACCCTGGTCTGCCAGATGGTATGACATGCCATCTGCCAGACGTCCGGTACTGCGGTCATTAATCCGTCATCCAAGCGTCAGACAAATTCTTTAAACAACGGAGTTCATGTCTACCAGTGGATTTCTACGAGTTGATAATTTAGAGGAGGAAAAGGAATCTTGTATCACATGATAGCTTTTTTTATTGTTTAAGGATGACAAACGATCACACAGTCCACATGATGGCAAGTGAAAGCCGTAGCCCACATAAAATAAAATAAAATGAAATAAAATCTTTTTTATTCAATATAGATTACAAGTAATTCTTATCGAAAGTCAATATTTTACGTTACCACCGGTTCGAAAAAAACCTCTGTCCTGGGAAGAACCAGCAAGAAACCCAGCGGGACTTTTTTTTAAAAAATAATTTTTACATTGTCAAGGGTCATAGAATATTTACAAAAATTTATTTCAGAAACAGCTTGGAAGCGACCACCTCATTCCCA
>DWHP01001439.1:0-16139 GCA_018247895.1 Parnassius honrathi
TATTTCTGGTTTTGTGCTTATTTATGAAATATATTATAATATATTATAAATTATATTAAAATTATGAAGTCGCCTGCAGACCAGCAAGGACATCTGAAATCGCCATCTAAAACAGGAAAAATTATCCGGGAAAGTTTTCTCGGATAAGCATCTCGCATTGCAAAGTTTTATTTATCCAAAAGACGTCCCATCTTGCCAAAAACTTTTGTCAATTTTACGGAAGAAAATTGATTTTTCTTGGGGTGTAACGAGCCTGAGAAATTTGGTAAAATAAATGGGGTATAAGTGGCAGAGATGCCATAGCAAAAAAAGAATTTTGATTAAGAGACCAAATATTAGGTTTGCTCGCTCTATTCATTTAGGAAAAAAACATCAATTTCCGCAGCCCCCGCCGCTGCCACTGCCCCCTTAAAGTCGTTAGACATTCCCCCCTTCTAAGCCAGCATCTCGCTGCGCCCCTACTCTAGCCAAAAAACGGTTCTCGCCTCCTCTCTTTCTCGGAGATAAGGCACAATTTACCAGGCTCTCCAAAACCTGTTACGACAAAGATATTAAGTATGATCAGGCCACCAACCTCGGTAAAGCTATTAAAATCGTCCCACATCAATCGAAGACTTTCATCGCGTCACTAGGCTCTTTACGACCGAGAGTGTATCCTACCTCACGTACGCTCTTCCGGAAGAACGTAAGGTCAGGGCTGTCCTCCGCAGAGTTCCCTTCGAACTTGTAAACGAGGACATCCTGGAAGACCATAAATCTCAGGGTTTCACCATCATGGCTGTGCATAAGATGCACAACAATTAGGACAAGAGGTTCCCTCTTGCCCTGCTCGTCCTCTCTAACGTAGGCAAAAGCCATATTCCAGCAGGTACGCACCGTGTGCGGACTGTCGAGAGTTAAGGTCGAACCTCCCCATAGGCGCGGTCATCCAGCACAGTGTCACCACTGTCAACTTTATGAACACGCGGCGGCCAACTGCTCCTCCTCCCCCCCTCCCCCACCAGGTGCATAAGTGCCTTGATCCGCATAGCTCAAAAGAGTACCCTTGGCCCCATAATGCCGAATCCCCACCCGCATGTATCCTGTTCAGACAGACTGGCCACCCAGCTAACTTCAGAGGCTGCCCTCGCGCTCCTCACCCCTATCCTACAAAAGTTACACAACCAGCTTCTTCACCGGTCAATGACCGTTCATTCCCGGCTCTCCCAATCAGAATGCCCCGTCAGGGCTTGTCTCAGCCTCTTAAGGGCCCCCTCAGGGTCCCCCTAGGCCCCCTCACGGTGCTCTTTGGCCCCCTCAGGGCCTTTCTCAGTCCTAACTCAACCGTCCCCAGTTATCCCTTATGGCCCTACAAGGGCTGCCCCACGCGGATTCTCACCGCTCGACACCAGGCATAATCCTCTTTTGCTCATGACCTGAATGCTGTTTGTACTGCTATTCGGAGCATCAACATAGAGGAGATTGGCATTGTAGAGGGGGTGATTACTGTTAGGTATACGTAGGAGGTGTACAAATAAAAGGCAGCACAAAAATATAAGGTCATTCCGAAATAAATAGATAGAAGGAGAATGCAACGTAAGTTTGACAATAAGGAAGAAATACAGGATACAATAAAGAAGAAATACAGTGATAGAAACTAAGTAAGTAATTTTAGAGCGTGAGACACGCATTCTCTTCGCGTCGAAACACGTAAGCGACTGGCCGAGCGGTCAAGGCGGTGTTTTAATACCGCCGGCCCGCAACCACTGCCTCACGATATTACCATATATGGTCTTACATCTATTTTCAATATCTATAACCAAAAATGGTCTTTTATCGACGACGCCGCGCGGAATCGAACCTACGAAATTTCGGCCAGCTGACAAGAAGGATGTATAGTGTAAATGCGTGTGTGTGAGTGTATGATTGTACGTTTGTGTGGTCTCCTACACCACCTTAGCACGCAAATTGCGCGCTGCTCAGTCCTTGCTCTTGCTGAGCATCACAGCCTCTTGTATTCATTGTAAATTAACATAATGTCAGAGCCTCCTGCTCCCATCATATCACATGGTCGTATCAAGCCAAAGGGTTTGTCGCTTGTATCTTTTAATATTCACGATTTGCGTTATAACCTCCCTTAGTTTAAACTCTTTCTTCGAGATGGCGAAGCTGACCTCCTCCTTCTTCAGGAGACCCACCTCAGTCCTAAGGTCCTCATAAGCCTCTCTAGCAATAAGTATTCTCTTCTACGTGATGACAGACCTGACCGCAAAGAAAGAAAGAAAGAAATGCATTTTATTCCAGTTTAAGCATGCAGCATAACAAGCAAAAAGTTATTAAGCGCCATTAGAAAAATAAAACTAAATTAAAAGTAATTTAACATCAATACAAAAAGAAAACATTTAAGAATACCCTGTGCTGCAACATGAAACCGTGAAATAGCCCGGACTTAGTGATAGCACTGGTTTTCAGTCCAGCCCTTACCCAGAGGCAGCTCGGGTGGCTGAGTGCACGCTCGCTCTTAATGTCCGAAAATTCATTATATATAATATACATATACATATGCATACCCAGATTTATATATAATTGGACTGACTGAATTGGCCGTTTTCTCCAAAAAGGATACGTATGGAAGCAATATCTACAGTTTTGTATTAATTAAAAAAATAACTAGGGTAAATAAACACACAACTCGTATAAGGATTTTTTTAAATTATTTTAAAAGAAAAAAAGAAATCACAACAAATAGGCTACCCACATTATATGCTGAGTTTCAATGTTGCTATATTTACATTTTCAAAGTACAGAATTTTATACAATTTAAAGTGCCAAACCTCTGTCTATTAAATACAGTTACATTACTGGTAAATTCATTCGTCGTTAATTTAATAAAAAATTGCTACATTAAAGAACTATTAACAAATAAGTTATTTATACCTAGATTCTACGTCTCAACCAACATTTTTTTTTGTTCATTGAGTAGTAGTAATTTATATTTGTTTTTAAAACTATCAATTGTTATAAGGCTACGTAAGGGTGGTGGCAGATTGTTCCAACACTTTGTTGCATTGTGTTTAAAACTTCCTCTGAATACAGTAGAGCGGCTAAAAGGATATACTAATTTCTGTTCAACTGATCTGAGATGATGTGTATTATTGTGATCTTTGGCCCAATCAAGCTTATTGTACAGATATAATGGTTCTTTGTTTTTTACAATACCGAATAAAAGAGTGGCAAAGTGTAGTCGGAGTGCCTCGGAGGTCCATTTTTAAAATATTGGCTTTATTTTAAAACGGTGTTACATGTGTACGTGGTGGTATGTTAAAGCAAAAACGCGCGCGTTTTGCACCCGTTGTATAATTTGTTTGGTACGAGCTAGAAGTCGCGGTCCTATGAGAAAATCAGCGTAGTTAAATTTTGAGAGAACAAGGGATACGCATAAATTAACACGCAGGGTCGAGTTTAGGTAATTACGAATTCTATAAAGTACTTTTAGCCTAAAAAAGTAATCACGTACAATGTCAAAAATGTGCTTCTCGAATCGCAGCTGCTCGTCCATCACTACAATAAGATTTCTCGCTTCAGGGACTCTTTCTATTGCATCCTTATTTATGACAACAGCGGGACATTTCGAGATAATCTTCCGTACCTGAGTTGGCGTTCCCGGTATCATGTATTTTGTTTTTTTTTTTTGGATTCAGAACTAGTGTGTTACGCTCAGACTACAGAGATATGCGATTTAGGTCGGCGTTAGGCTTCACCAAAGCGATATTTGTATCACAGGGCTTAAAAGAAATATATACCTGTAAGTCGTCTGCATACATACGGCACTTACAATGCTCTATATTATTTACAATGTCCGCGCTGTAAAGTATGAAAAGCAGTGGTCCTAATATTGAACCCTGCGAAACTCCCCGTTCAACCCGCCGATTATCCGAAGTGATTCTGGTGTTATCGTTCCTTGTTAATACGACTTGCTGCCTGCCTTTATTTAAACCATAGTATGATAATTTAGAAAGTAGTAAGGAAACATTAATGGTATCGAATGCCCGTGAGAAATCCAGCAAATTCAAAATAGTGCCCTCTCCGTTGGCTTGTGCTGTCAGTATGTCGTCGACGACCTGAATTAAAGCAGTTGTAGTGCTGCACTGTTTTCTGAAACCTGATTGCAGACTGTGCAGTATATTAAAGGTTTCAAGATATTGAGTTAATTGCTTACATGCTATTTTCTCTATAATTTTAGATATGGATTATAGATGGTCGAAGGTCAAACATACAAATAGGATTACTGACTTTTGATGTAGATTTAACAAGGGCTTGCTGCCATACAGTGTTTGTTTCGAAAAATTTATTGATTATTGAAGTTATTACTTCAAGACAATCTGGAAGTACCAAACTTATCATGTCTAGTTACATTCCATCGCAACCAATTGCATTAGTATATAATAGTTACAAAATAGTTGCAACCTCAGATTCTGAGATTGCTTGAAATTAAAACGAAACATCAGAAAAACGATGAAATTCAAAGTAAGTGAGGAAATACATAGTTACAATACTTTCTCTTAAGATATTGAGAAAATTATCGTTCAAAGCATTTGGATCATTAAAATGAGCTGGCAGAGAATTATCTTTGCTTTTTATTTGTACATGTTGCTTAATATGCTTCCACATGACTTTTGGTTGATTAATTTTTGAGTTAGCGAAGAATTGAAAGTACGCCTTTTTTCTGAACTAAGGGCACTTTTAACTATTGATTTTAGCTCTTTATAATACTTGTTGTGAGAGTGGAGATTTATCTTACGAGCCCTAACCTGTGCTTCATCACGCGTCTTCATCATACACTTTATATTATACGTTATCCAAGGATAGTGTTTGTTTTTTATGTAAGCGGTCTTTATTGCTGCATTTTTATCAAAAATATTTAATACAGTTTTGTTAAACATACCACCATATCATTGACATCATTTAATAACGTGAGGTTATGCCAATCTATAAGGTTAAGGTCACCTTTGAGAATATCTATATCGATAGTTTTCAATGGTCAAAACGTAATCCATCTAGGCTTTAATCGGTCTTTTTGAATATTAAATTCACCCAGAACTACGGCGTGACTATTTAAGTAACTAATATAGTATACTTTTATGAAGATACCGGTGCATCAAATATCTATGAGTGTGTGACTACTTTCGGTAAAATGCGTTGGCACTTCAACATATTGTGTAACTTTACAACAGTTGAGAAATTCATAGAACATTTTAGTACTTGCGCTATGTCTATTTAGGAGGTCAATATTAAAATTACCAATTAAAACAGTATAATCGTACCCTGCGAAGGACTCTAATGACTCACTCAAAGCTTCCAAGAATAATTGTACACTAAGCCACGGGGGACGATAAGCAGTGCCTATGATAAGTGATTTACCACTCATTTTAATACTTATCCACATTTGCTCCACCGTAGGGCAAACAGGATGCTCAATAATCCGCGTAGTTAAACCCTGCCTCAAATAAAACCTACCCCCCTACCGCGTGCACGGACTTCAGCAGGTCGGGGGATTTGTCGCAGTCGATAACCTGGGACTGATGGCGCACGGCCTTTCTCACCCTCCCGAAGCCATGTTTCATTTATGGCCATTACGTCCACTGAATGACGCGCCATGGCAACCAAAAATTCATCGTGCTTGGTGCCAAGAGATCCAGGATTTAGTACACCAATTTTTAATGTATTTAACTCAATCATTTTTGCTAGGATTATCTATTTTAGCAAGGATATATATAGTTAATTCAATATAATAAGTGATCAAAACCTGATTATGATTCCATAAAATAACGGTTAAAATTACAATTTTAAAAGGTAAATGACTACTTAATACGAATAACATAATAACTATAGATAAAAAACGGACATGGATGATGACCAACGAGACTACATTATCACTTGGCACGCTGCAAGCACGGGTCCTAGGCAAGCAAAAGATCTAAGAAATAACTTAAATTTATCGAAAACAATAAAATAACACTAATTTATCTAAAACAATAAAATCATAAAATAACTTAAATTTATCTAAAACAATAAAAAAGCTTAAACCTATCTAAAACAATAATTGTAGTTAGTGCTAAAATATAATATTTATGTAAATGAGAGAGGGTTTTTTGGGTTTACATCTTCTACTTTTTAAACAATAAAAATAGTAATTAAAGATGATTATGTATGAAAACTTTAGTTCAATAGTGTTAAAATGCTGCGTGTTAATTTATAAGTCCAATAAACATTAGCCAAATTACTTTTAAGACGACACAGCAATGAACAGATTAATATACGCTTCCAACGTATTACGCTCCAAAAGTCTTTGGTATGTCAAGGTCGGTGCGAATCCGGTGACGAGATGTGTTCGAGTCGCGGCGTGCAAAAATGCATCCATCCCGCGTCCACACATACCGCCAGCCCTTACGCCTCCCTTCGTCCCGTGCCTTTTATTCTACAATTGCTGCATTACTTATTAATAGAAGTAAGGCGCTCATTTACATAAAACTGGTTCGTCTCAACTTCTATGTTTAGCCCACCGGTATCAGCACCGCGTCGCACGCACGCCACACGTATTAGTTGATCTCGAACCGCTCGCCGCGTAAGTCACACAACTAAAGAACGTAGTCTAGGCTTATCGACGCCGCTTTCGTCTTCGCGACGCATGACTCCTACACGCCTCACACTTGCAACATCGCGCTCATCCAGCACAACGCCGATTTTAGTAGCTAGCAATGTCACGACATGCAGGGAATTTTCGCCCTTGAATTCCGCTACTCCAGATATTTCGACGTCATTGAGTAATAAATCTTGGTCCCGCTCATTTATGCGAGAACACTTGAGTTCAGTTAATGTGTCTTCCAAATTGGAGTCGACTGAGGTTGTGGGTCCGCCGCGCGTTGTTCAAGATGTATTACCTTTTTTTCGATATCGCCGAGTCTATTGTTTAGCTCATTTACATTAGAACTTATTTTTGATATATCTTCTCGAAATGATATTATCTCACGAGCGATAGTAGTAAGCTGCTCGCGTATTAATTTTATTTCACTTGCTAAATTAATGTTATTATCACAGCACCCTCTGTCACTAGTGCTCGGTACTACTTCGCTGAGCTCAGTATCCGTGCTACCAGAGCCAGAGCCATGCGAACCAGGCGTAGTGCTCATATCTGCCTCACTTGGAATCCTCGTCTTGCATCCGCGACATTGCCATTTATTTAATATACGGGTATCGTTTTTAAGATTAACGCATTGCCGGTGAAACATATTCAAACAATTAGAGCACTTCGCACCGTCCATCGCGGTGGTAAATCTTCCACAGACACCACACTTATTCGCCATTCTTATCTATACTTATCGGGCAGTGTAAACAGTTCTAAATATCGCTAAGAGATGTCAATGTAACTAGTTTAATTTAAAAGCTTGTTTATAAGATTTAACTTATGTTAATTTTATTCATATATTTACAATATTGACTTCCTATTATATGTAATGTAGCTTCAAGGACTTATATTGAGTCGTACTCACAATTCAGAAACAATCCAAGGACTAACAGCTGATCTTACAATCAGCTGATACGCAGTCAGTTGATTTATACCTAAAAAGGTTATTTTTACCACTATAACATTGAACCACACACTGAATCATGCCACACGTATTCACTTAGTAAGAATAACCGTATTTAAATAAAAAAATTACTTTTTAAGTCCTCCAGCAATTCTGCCATAAGGACTTTATCGTATATATAATTCAATACTGCCCCTGTCGCGGACCTTTTCTACTGAAACGTCCAGAATGCTTGAGCATATACCGGTCTCAATCGACTAGGTGTAGAAAGTTCTCTCCCAGTTCCGCCACTTGATACTAGATGGCGCTAGTGACATTAATTACGGCTTGCAACACTGCTCCCTCCTAAGACATGCTCATCCCGAGCGTTATAGGCCCCATAATAACGCGCCAATCGATCCACATGAACGATCTTAGGAGTACCTCTTGCACCTATCTGTATCCGGTAGGTTACTTTATTGATTCTTGTCACAATTCGGTACGGTCTTTCCAACTTATCTTGAAGCTTAGGAGACTACGGTTTGCTGCGGATTGGATTGTGCAACCACACTATTGAACCTTCGTAGAACCCTTTGTTGTTCATTTTGCGGTCATACCGGGTGCCTTTTCAGACATTTGCTGACCCGATCGTCTGACGTGCTCATAAAGGTCATTCGTTTTGTTCCGTAGTTTGCAAATCGGTTATACTGCGTGGGGCATCAGGTGGTGTTCCGGTAATAAGGTCTGCAGGCAGCCGTAATACTCTTCCAAAGTTTGCGAAAGCTGGTGTCACTGATGTTCTTTCGTGAACAGCGCTTCGCTATGACGCTATATGTTTCTATCCTTTAGTGCAAAAAATTCAAGTTATCTTTTGGACAATTATCAATCTACGTTAATTTCGTACGCCATTTTCGCGTGAATGTTATTGTATCGATTTTTGGATTTTTCTAGTGTTTTATTAGTGTTTTGGTATAGTATTTTATTACAAAATTATAATGAGAGTTTTTGTGTGAATATAATTAATATTTTTACGTAAATAATTTAGAGTAATATATATTGAAATAATTGTGATTTTCAAGTTGCCGACATTCGCTTGGTATGTTTTGTTTTTGTTATCAAAATAAAATAGTATTTTCGTAATGAAGTAAAACCCGACTTTTATATAGAGTTTTGAATAGATTTTATAATGCCAATTCTTCATAGAAAAGTAGTCTCTAAGTATAAGTTTTAATGGTTTAAGTATCGCGGGTGGGTGCGGTTGCATGTGACCGCTCGGGATTCGCCGGGCGGATGCGACTGCATGGGATTTTTATGGCGCTTGAAGGGTTAAATCAGCTGGCTTAATTCCTCTAGAAGCTATATCGGCAGGATTTTCTCCTGATCTGTGATGTGATCAATGTTTTTAACTTATTGTTGCGACAATTTCAGACACACGATTTGCCACAAAGGTTTTTCACCTTCCTGGGTAACTACTGAGCCACGCCAAAATAATTGAGGAATCTGTCCAAGCATAAACGTGGTCTCCTTTTTTATATTATAAGGTGAAAAACGAGCACAGAGTCCACCTGATGGTAAGTAGTTAATGTCAACATCTACATCTATCCTCGATTACGAATCAATATGCAGATGTGTTGTCACCCGTAAGGACAAAGATGAAATGCCTCGCTTCCCGGAAAAAGGGTTCTCTGGTTCTCTATACTCACCATACGAAACACAGCAGCATTAAACTACTATTTTATGCCGGTATTCTGTGAGGGGGTGGTCCTTCTCCGGTCAAGCTGACCCATTCGTGCTACAACTATACTACTAATATAACTGCAGCGTAGCTCTACCACGTACAGAATCCTTAGGCACTTCCATAACTTCAGCAACTTCTCTCAATAATTTGTCAAGTAATCAGGCTCTCCACAGCCCCAAACGAGGTATAGACACTTGCTTCACAGGAGCCACTCTCATATTAGCACCGTTAAGGTGTACATATACTTTGCCGTGGCGATCTGTTACTGGTGCATACACTGCAACACCGTATGCGTCATTCGAGGCATCACAAAAGTCCAAAGGATCAATACTGCAGTTTTCAGGCTTCTGAATCCATCTGCTTATGTAACGACCGGTTAGTTTTGATAATTTGCTTCTAAAGATGTTCCACTCGCTTAACAGATTAGATGGCAACTCCTGATCCCACTCTATAACCGAAAGCCACAAGCTCTGTATGAATATCTTTGGGTGTTATAACTGGAGCTATCCAACCTAGATGATCGAATAAGTGCGACCATCAGATATAATTCTCTGTTTGGTTATGGGGATTTCCGTTTCAGGAAGTTTAAAGGAATTTTCAAATCAGTCAATGATACTTTTCAAATCAATCCCAAAAACCTTTCTAGAATCCTCCGCATTCTTATCTATTTCTATTTTTATGCCTTTTTCTTTATTTGCATTACCTTGTTCAATACTATCTAATATTTCCATACAATGAATGACCCATTTTTATAGTTTAAATCCTCATTTATTTAATATCTCTTTTATTTTGTAATGTCTTTTTATATTTTCAGGGCTTCATCGGTGGCCTCACAACCAGTTAACAAATCATCCACATAGAAGTCGCGTAAAACTATTTCAGATGCAGTTGAATAATCATGACCTTTATCACGGACTAGTGGCTGCAATGCCATTACAGCTAAATAATGAGTGTCACATTTAACACCTCATCAGGTGTTAAATGTGACACGAAGCATTCTATAATATCGTTATCTGCTCTCATTATCGCTCTAAAGAATTCGGCAATAATCTGTATCTTCAGTTCCAATTTTCACGTGCCGATACATTTTACAGATAAGCAAATGGGTATACGTTGTTCCAAATGTTACAAATATTTTAAAGCAATATTCTTCAAGTTGCATTATTTGGAGTATAACGGCCTTCTTCATCACGAATTGTCTATCACTAATGGTCACAGATAAATCATCAGATTACATTACTTTGGCCTCCCACTTTTTTCTAGTGATAGGATCTAACTTGTGAGTAATGATATATATAACGATGATATCCCATGTCGCAATACTAGTGCCAATATCCACTAATTCATTTGAACATTCGTTCATATTGTCTAAAAGTCTCATTTGCAATCGCCGATTCAGCTGTCAACACTCTTTGTTACATTAATTTATCTAATATCTGATTACCTAAATATTTTTTAAATTTCAAAATTTTCCGAGTGTTTTTAAGTCTGATCATAATTTGGGCATGGATTCCCCGCGTGTAAATTTAAAAATTGTACTGAATCTACCCTACAATATTGCAAATCCATGATAAGATCTATTTTTTGCGGAGTTAAATATTTTCTGTTTTTATAAAATTGGGTTACAAACGAGCACACAGTCCACCTGATGGTAAGTGGTTGCGGCGACACATAGACGTTTACATCTATCCTCGATTACAAATCAAAATGCTGATGCGTCGTCACCCGTGAGGACTACGATGGAATGACTCGTTTCCAGTAAAAAAGGTCTAATAGAGCTTCTCTAACCCAGAGTAAATTGGGAATAACTTCCCCGTATGTATCAAATTCTTAAAATTATGCTAAGTGTACATATAAAATTTTTTTGCAATGTTAATATTTTGCATTAATTTTATTATGTTTAAATATCTTAAGAAATAAAGTTCAAATTCTGCAACTAAAATATACTAACACTTCCACTTACTGCAGATGTACACTGATATTCTGTCAGTGACGTCAGCCTCTTGCTACAATATCTTGACACGTTTGATAAGCCTGTTCTTCCTGCTCCATCAGTTTCCTTCAATGTAACCTCCTATAATTTACTTGCTTTAACGTTTTCACAGCTCCATTAACAAATATAGTGTTATATCCTACAATCCACTTTACGTACAAAGAAAAGGCGGGAGCAAAATACATGCCACTATCGGGACACTATCGACGACAATTCATCACCTCGTCAGTGTTCTTATGAATACTGCCGAGAATCTCAGAAATACTATCTAACTCGAAGGACCATGTAATAAATCAATGCCAAAATATTTGTTAAGACCTAAAATATTTACCTTTGAACGTAATCTAATAATTCTATAGTTTACTAAAGTCATATTTAAGTTTTTTAATTGTCACCTCTGGATGTTATAACAAGCGATAGACGGAAAACTAAAGCAAGAGATATCCGGCAGCATCTTCTTTAAAACTTTTCAAAATAATAAAAAATTGCGGCTACATGCTTGCCTGCTAAGCATGAAAACTATGGTAAATGCTCTTCCTCTAACTGAATTTTGGTCAAGGAAGGCAGTCTCGACGAAGATGGATTTATAATGGGGACAAGGAAGTGTCCACAAGCACGGATGTATTATCTATTCCGTTAATTTCATAATCCAATGGGAAGGCAATCCCACACGATCGGAGGGAGATAAAACACAGACCCTACGAAATTACGTACATTTTAAGCACGGAAATGATACACTTCTCACTTTTAAACGGGTATTCACTCCTTTGCTGTCGATATTACACGCATGACAAGTAAACAGTTTGCCTCGTCTTTCGTAACGCGTATAGCAGTGGAGTGGCATATAACGTCTGGTGAGGCCAATTACCCCGATTCTAATCCAGCTCGTAAGAAACAGAATGCTTGAGCGACAGGCCTAGGGGTTCCTGGATCCGAGTCGGGCCTTGACCTTACTATGCGAGATATTACTAGTTGAAATGTATGTGCGGTTTCTTGATACCCCAAAACAAGATGGCTGACGTGGCACGCAACAACCTTGGGTGATGCACTCGCTCTTTCACATCTACTACTTCAGCAGTGTCTAGATGTCTTGATGGAGGTCCACTTGAGCAGGTAGGGGAGAGAAATGTGACGGGGGAAACAAAAACATCTCAAGTCCAAATAAAAAAAGAGCAAAACGCACTTACCGGGTTGGAGCTCCTCTGGTGCCTCGTGGACGACGCTCCTGGTCTTGTGGTGCATTGGAAGAGGGCGGTGCACGACGACAACTCGCAATACGTGAGGTGTTTACTTCTAGCGGCTCTGTTGCTGACTGCCAGAAAGGTGTAATAACAACTAGCGGAGTCGTTGAACTACGATGAAAGAAGGAGTGAGCGTCGGCAGTGGGCATCCTTATATGGACAGGCCATTTCTATCACTCTCATCTCGGCGGGGCGCGCTTCTTATTGGCCGAAAAATCGCGTCACTATCTAGACCCCTCCCCCCTTCCCTTCCCCTTTCAGTGAGTGTGGAAGGAATGCGTGGATACAGGAGGGAAAGACACCGGCGAACAATTATCATCCCAACAATATATATGAGAGTACTCGATTGTTTTTCCGCGCAACCATCCCCCCCGACTTGAAGGGTCCCCTTCAAACCAATTAACGCTAAGATTAAACCTAATTTAAACTGCTAACCTAACCTAGAAAGGTAATTCGAAACTATAGATTGGGCATAGGGCACAGACGGACAACAGAAGGCATGTGTGACCTAGTCGTGGACCTAACGCTAGCTACCCTAGTTACCCCGTCGGATCCGGGAAAAACCTCTTCGACGATTCCTAATGGCCAATGGAGAGGCGGCGTATTCTCCTTGGTGAGTACAAACACAGTTCTGACCGTTAATGGTTTAGTTGTAGTGTTCCGTTTTTATCGAGACTGCAACGTAAGCAAATATTCCGTCTTCCATCGTTTCCAAAATGAATAAATATTAAGTTTGTCCTCGTCTATGTCTATATCTATGGCGGGCAGATGTTTCAAAGGCGTTAGATTCAAAAAATGCGCTGCAGTTAGAGCCAGCGGCTCAGAGGGGTCACTTGACCAACGTATGTCAAAGGGGGTGGCTATTTATGACGCACTCGATTTGCGCGAGTACAGTGCTTAATTTTTCGAAAGACAAAATTTGATCTCCAATTACTCGCATCTAGTGGTCTTGAACGCATCTAGTGGTGTCTGAACGTCCCCGTTCTCGGCTACGATGTGAGCGAACTCCGAATTATAATATATAGAGGTTAGAAATTCATGTAATTCCGATAAAATACGTTTCTCGCTGACATAGTTCGTTCTATTATCCGAGTACATTTTACATTGCCACGGCGGGAAAAGAACCTTTTAAATGCACCTATGAAGCCCACTGTGCTCAGATCACCGACAAGTTCCATATGCACAGCGCGAGTGGTCAGACATATGCAAATACAAACATAAGCCTTCGTGGATCTTATACTACGCCCGCGAGTGAATGTGACCTTAAACAGACCAGCAAAGTCTGACCCGGCGTGCATAAAAGGCTTTGCAGTTTGTGTTACACGACAAGATCTAAGGTCCGCCATTTCCGGAAATGACGGCTTAGTCAGGCCTAGTGACGTACTTGAAAGCAAGCCATACATTTGTTCACCCGATTGCGAATTAAATTACGTGCAGAAAGAATCCAGTAGTTCTGGCGCACAATGGACATCAACAATTCGGGGCCAGCGTGACAATTCAATTTATGGTGGTAATCAACTAAAATTCAAAATATGATCCTTACGTGGTAAAACTATAGAGTGCCGTTAATCGAAACTCAACTGTAAGTTAGACAAACGCCCACCTACTCTAATAATTCCATTGTGCAAAAATGACTTAAGGCGTTGAAAAGCGCGACTGCAAGTTCTATTTGATTGTAATCTTGTAATTCCTCGATCCGCGCCGCGCGCGCTTGCGCTAACGACATTGATTCGAGTCCTTGGTCGCGAATAACGTGCACCGAACGTGTCACCTGACGGGTCGCGAGGCGATCCAATATAAACCAAGCCAAACCGATAAACCAAGCGACGAAACTAAAACAGGTTTACTACATATTTCCGTACTAATAAACTCTTAATGTCTTGCTTCTCGACCCTTCGCATAATCTATTATCCGAGCTAGGGACGTTCCCCTCCTACTTTTCCCGAGAATTGCGAGCCAATTATTTGGGAGGTTCGACAGCGACGGTACAACAATATTAGGTTGCCGAAACATTATGAGCGGTAGGAGCGGCACTAATAATGACGTAACACAAAACGGTCTCCAATGCGTAAGGCGCGGTACACAAGGAGTTACTCCTGACCTTAATGTGTAGTAAAAGGTGAGGGATGACAGATTCCCCAATGGGCATTTCAATGTCTCCAGGGACAGCGTAAGTGTCGTCTGCCCAAGTTAAATTATCAAAATTAATCATTGCTGAGGAGTCGATCAAAACGGTTGGCAAGCGCTCGGTGACCTTATCTACTACTAATTAATTTATATTAAAATTAATACTACTATCTAGAAGAGAATAAAACTTTAAATTTATAGAACCTAATGTACAGTTTTATTGAAAACTGCAATTCCTTTTACTATGGGGCACGAAGGCGTCCTACTCACTAATAATCCTTAACTTTGACACCATTGCTGCGTCACAAAAACACTTTGTTATGCACTACCCAGTAACGCACGAACACTACGGCGGTACCCAGTAACACAGAGAAAGGAGACCACGTTCCTGCGTTCTACAGCGAACACAACGCGACGTCACCCTGATCGACCGTTAGAAGACCATTAGACCTGAGCGGGTGGAGTTTCACCCTCCGATTTGTTTAACGCGGATATGTCCACTCTCAAAATGCAACAATGTATGGTGTCTGTTGTGGCATTTGTTACATAATGGACTAGAGTTTCAATTAGCGATGCCTATTGATTAAGCAGTTCAAACACAAGCTGTTTGTCTTTGCTATTTAATAACGTTCGCTCGGTGAATGCGTCGAGCAGTTATACAAATTACCGTGTTGGTTATTTTTACATAAAACACAGGCGCTATGAGACGATGAAGGCGCGGTGTTTATATACGTCAGAAATCTAGCTGTCCTCGCCGACGAGACCGGTCTATGTTTGGTGCACTTCTTCGCTTCGTGTTTGGCACTCGAGAAACGCTGTATTAACACTAATTTGATCTCGAACGAAAGATGCCAATGATTAGAACATTGTGAACAATTAGTGATATTCGCGGATGATATAACTTTTTGGTCTAGGTATGAAGAGGCTAACATTCGCTTATCTTCGTATTTATTTTTAAGCGTTTCGAAAATTAACAAATAATTGTTTGCTGTTGGTGTGAAACCCGAAAAAATGGACTGCGCCCAACCATTTAACTCACTAATTAAATAATACAACTTTCCAGCGTCCTATAAGGAGTGTTTGTTATGTATAGTGTTTTGAAAGCTATTAATAAACAACGGCCAGGTTTTAATATCCCCATTAAATACCGGGATATCTATCGGGGGCAATCTAAGTGATTCACACGGATGTACCTAAATTTCTGATTTTGCTTCGCTATGGGCTGAGGACTGTACGAGTTTTGCAGTCTTTTTATGGTTCACAACATGTCTTCAAATCATAGAAGTGATTGGTAATTCACTGTATATTTCGGGTCGATCTACAGTTCTAAATTATTAATTTTGTCTAGTTTATTCTAGTCATCTAACCTCAAGAAGTACACTGTTTCGACTTTACATAAAAACGTCTCCTGCACTGATTCTACGTTAATATTTTTATGAGATCACTTATATATTGTATACATGAAAAAAGTACGTCCCTCTTGGCGTAAACAG
>DWHP01001440.1:0-16136 GCA_018247895.1 Parnassius honrathi
TTTTTTTTTTGGAAATCGTGTGTTTTGGAAATTATATTTAGATACAAATTACATACTGATGAAACATGAATAATATTTCTTGATCTTACTGACATATTAGAAAAAACGGAACTGGTTATTTGAATAAAAAATCGTGAGTGCAATTAGTTCAATTTAAATTTTCGTATTTTTAAAAAAAACCAAAATAGGGCTCGTAATAATAGATTTTCTCACAAAAGAAGGGAACTAGAAAAAAAAAGGAAAAAAGTCGAACCGAAGACAGGACGCGATCCAGGGCACTACGATTTCGCGGCGGCCCGATATCCACTTGAGCTATTACGGTCATTAGAGTCAAAATTTTCCCTATTATATTGTAGCAGTTTTTCATTGGCTGAAAACACGGACAAAATGACATTTTCTAAAATGAATCCTAGCTGGATCGATTTATTGCCGTTTCCGAGATTCCGATTATATATATACAAGAATTGCTCGTTTAAAGGTATAGGATCCATTGAAATTCAATTCATATCTACGCTACTTTACGAACGGCAATAAAACAATAAATTTAGTAGGCATCTTTGACCGTGTCACTTCACAGGGTCACAGGCTCAAGAGGAAAGCAAAGTAATTGACCAAACTTTTAACTCAAAATTTTTGTTTCTATTTTTTGTAAAATATCTGTGCCATATAGGCTTCTATTCTATTCACCTGTTACACCCTATTTTTTCCAGAGGGTAAAAAAGGTCATCCAGTAGTATGTGATTGAATTTCTAAATAAGACTACATCCACAGTCAAATAAATCATTGCTTCAATATGTATAAAAATATAAAATAATATACTATTAGTATTTCTTATAGTGGGGAGGGTGACAAACGGGAGCACAGTTCATGTGATGATAAGATGATATTGTTGCCCATCGACAACTACAAATCTACATGCAACGTCTGAGGATTAAGTAATTAAACACCGAATAATAGATTTGAAAGCGTGCACAAACGTTTTATAAAGTTCTTATAATTTTCATTGATTTATTAGAAGCTATAAAAAGTCCACAGCCAAACATAGACTCCTCCTCCATTGATTGCCCTTTAATGGCGGAGCAAGGGTACTGATATGAGAATCCAAGACCTCATACCTTGTAGATACATAGATAGATATTCTTCTCGTTACATTGTTTTTGGTATCATCTTAAATCTTCATTGCTAACCAAAGTGAAAAAATAATCCATTTTATATCAAAACGACAATCTCAGTCGATTATTTAACGCCAAGAAGCACTTTAAATTTCAGAAGTAGTACTTTGCCTACTTTAAAGACAGATTTTACAAAAAGATAAATCTCTTCAGAATACCAATGTCTTGTTCAAGTGAATCATCGGTAACTTTGGTACAAAGTCAAAAGTTTCAAAAGTTTGTGGATCTTACAGGTTGTCACCAAATTCTTAACTTAAAATATTAGAACGGTCGGTATATTTCTGGTTTCATATAATTTCAGGTGTAGCACAGTGACAAAAATTGGAATTACGAATCATATATTAGATGTACTAACTACCTCTAAATTAACACAAATATCAATATTTCTCGTTTACCTAATTACTTAAGCGAGTGTTAGAGAAAAAAGGCAAATAAGAATATGTAACTTCCGGATCCCCGAATCAGCCAACAGGTGTGCTGACTAATGAGTTACGAGGTTTTGTTTTTCAGTCACGTCAATTAATTTAAATTAAATTATATTTCATGTGTTTCGTATAATATATGCTACCATATCTATTTTTTATGTATTTATGTATCTACTGCAGAAAGTGGCTATTTCAATTTTGCTGGGATATTTGGAACGAACTAATTCCTTTTTTATGGAATAAGGGTGACAAACAAAAATGAAAAGGTGCACTGTGCACCTGATAGTATGCGCATGCTGTGGCTCATAGACATCTACATTTATCCTCGATTAAGAATCAAAACGCAGGTGCGTTGTCACCCCTGAGGACTAAACTGGAATGCCTCGTTTCCAGTAAAATAGGGTCTCTAAACTCACCATACAAAACACAGCAGTATTAATCTGCTATATTACGCTGGTATTCTGTGAGAGCGTGATCCTTCCCCGGTCAAGCCGACCCATTCGTGCTACAAGCGTGATATCGCTGCAGCGTGGCTCTACCACGTATGATTTAGGTAAATATATTTTAACATAGATAGTGGTAAATTATTTTCGATATATGGCACTAAGAATGTGAAGTTTATTAGTTGTCATTTTGAGGTTATGTCGGAATAAATGCGTTGAATGTGGAATAACGGCTCATTTAGAAATTGATTTTGAATGTTTATGCAAACTGGGCTATTTGGAATTTAGCGTAGGTCATTTTATGGTATAATATTTTAGTAATAAGAGAAAAAATGTCCTAAATAAGTACAGTGAAAAAGAAAAAAATATGTTTTTTTTTATTTGATATTGAGTTGAATTTTATATGATTTAATTGTACTGTGTGGTTTGTTAAAAGCAAATTTGATTTTTATTTGAATTTTGTTTGATTTATTTTAAATATTTATTATAAAGAGCGAAAGTCAATACTGTTGTGAGCTCCTAACTGTCATGTTCCAAACCATAAAAGTAAATTATTAGGAAAGCAAATTAATTTCGGCATATTTTTGTAATTGTGTATTAAATAAAGTCAAGTAGAAAACGTATGGCAGTTTTATTATATCAATAAAAGAAGAAAAAGAAACATGGATTTTCTGAATCATTTCGTACATACCCAAGATTGTTTTAAGTGTTCTGAACATAGCTTGTCCTGTCAAGTTCAATATATTCCTCAGAATTCAACAAAAACGTTATACGATGTGGTAGCTACCGCCCTAGTGAGTTCCAAAAACCCCAACCACTAGGCTATTTGAGACACCTAAAGAAAAAAAAATAGAAATTTAGTACGGTTAGGTGTTTGCTATACCTATGTGTAATAAAACAGATGCGTATTGGATTTGTTCACCAAAAAATTAAAAAGTATGGTAAACCAATGAAAGTTTTTAACATAATGACATTTTTGCCGCAAATTTGTGCCAAATTGTCCTTTTTTACCGGTATACGTGTATGTAGGTAACGCATAATATGTTAAGCAAAAATAATTTTGTATTCCAGTGGACCACGACCCAGAGTAACGGATTCTTGCTTTTCTAAATCCCAAGCCTACATTGAAAATCGGTGTTAGTCAACAAACAAGACACTGCCAAAAAATATTTTAAAAAAATAAACATCATTCTTATCGGATTTGGATCGGACGAATTTAATTAATATTTATATGGAACCAGTTCTATCTTTAGCCTAAGGCCTTTAGAACACATGGAACACGACCCAAGATGTCAGGCCGGGAACCTTGGACCGCGTCCGTGGCCTGACACTTGACACTGAAATGTTGAAATGCATGTTTATAATATATTTTTGTACTACAAAACACGGGCTGTGTTTTGTAGTACAAAAATGAATGAGGAAGCTGAAGTGATAATGGATGAGGTGGAAAGCGTATAGAGTGACAAGAAACGGTGGCAGCCTCGTGGTTAGCGAAGTGTAGCGTAGACACTAGATGGAGTAATGACCATGTGAAGATGCGAATGGGGTAACGACCATGCTGTGTGGGTTTCCTATAATGGGGAGGCCTTTCATCAGTAAACTTGTAATGGGTTATAATGGTCGTGATGATGAAAAGCTAACTGTTTTTTATTTTCTTAAATAAGCCCCGTAACAACCCTCGACGATATTGGGTTTCATACATAAAAAGAGAAAAGAACATGCAATCGAATTGATTACCTAGTACTTTTTATAAGTAGATTAATAATTTTAAGAACCTTCTTAAAATCACCGTTGGACATATCGTTACTGTTTGCCATCGCCAATCTGTGGGTCTTGAGATTACCATTTTTAGATAGATTATTCACTATCATTCGGTCGTCAGTCCCGTTAGTAAATCGGAACATTATAACTATAAGTTGTCATATCTTGTCAACATCTAATTTTATATTTTAAACCTGGTGGGAATCCCACTGGAATAAATAAAACATTCTTTTGATAAACACAAATTTTAGTCTGACATTCAATTTTCTGGACACGTATTTGTTATCGGATTACTTAAGTCACCTTTCTTTTATTGTATTCTCTTACTATCTTGATCTAAATTCGGGTTTCTTATTACACGTCAACATATAAAATGTATATGCCCCTTGTGAAGACCTGCGGCAAGGTCATTGAACTCGCCGATTGGAAAAAAATCTTTGCTCATTAAATTCAATCTTGTAATTCCTGCCCCTCCCGTTGCCTTCGGAGAATGCATGCCAATACAAAGTCACCGCATGTTTCACAAATACCGCTATCTTTATTTTGTGGACCTAAAATAAATATAATGCCATATTACTTTCCCAAATGAGGATATTATGGACACGAATGGGCCTTTGATACTTTATCTTAGTGCCCCGCTTGGTTTTTTTCTAATTAGAATTAAAAAGAGATTTTCTGCGCACTTCATTTCGTATATAAATTTGAAATTTCATTTAGCTTACTACAGTGAATGATACAATCACGTAATTACAACGTTGGGGCAGTAGCGTAATGCAATCTCCAAATTCCACCGAAATAGGTGAGGAAATAAACGACTACGGAAAATGCAAGAAAGTATCATTGCTTCTTCTTTCGATGGAAGGTATCATAACTATCATTAGATAGAGTAGAATAGATCCGAACATTACTGTGGCAACTAATGGCGAACGCTGGTTTGATCCCTATGTTTTATTTAAATACACCCACGTTATAAATTCCTTCAGGTTTTCAGCAAAGAACCAACCTGAAAACAATTAATTGTAATATTTTTTATTATTTAGGTTTTAATTTTTTACTATTTTTATTAATTTATTATCATTATAAGGTCTCAGGTTTTTTTACGTGGTAGAGCCACGCTGCAGCTATATTATAATATTTGTAGCACGACCACCGAGACCACCTTCTCCGAAATCCAGGCATTCGATCTTAGACCTCATGGGTGACAACGCATTTACATTATGATTCTTAATTGAGGATAAATGTGGACGTCTATGGGCCACAGTCTCCCCTTGCCATCAAGTGGACTCTGTGCTCGTTTGTCATCCAATGCTATAAATAATAAATAAAAAAGTGGGACGTATATAGACTGTGACTTTAACTTTTTAACCTTAGAAGCGATACAAATGCTTGTTCTATGCGGAAATATCTCTTTCTTCTAATTAAATTTTTTGGGCCACAGCTTCGCAAACAAACCTTTAGCCACTGCGCCATAAAGCCATCTTAAGGTATTCACGTCCGTCCATGGTTTATATTTTTGCGCAGTTACTCCTAGATAGTTTGTGACGAACTTAGGTATTTCGTGCTCGCTTAAAAGTTAAAGTTCTCAGATTGCGGCGGCGTTGTGTGACGTGTTGTCCACTTCTACTAGCTGCCACTTGCCTGGTTTTTAAACAGGTGCTGCATGTGAAGGCTCTTTTAGTTTATCATAGTACATACTACAGTTATCAATATGTTGATTAATTATAATTTACATAAATTTTGCTTTTGTAGTATACCGTTACCGTCACAGTCTATTAAAGACCACTGCTGAATATACGCCTACCACTTAGATTGTCTCATAGGGGTAATATTTGCCATAGTTGCCACGCTTGGCGGGGGGGTTGCCAACCGCATTTTTTTATTCGTTACTAGGAAGACACTGCTGCTCATCACCTGATCAGTTTCCCTCTGTCGCCTCTTACGACACCAGCGGGATGACACGAGTTAGTGGATATTCTTACACCGCCACTACACCGCTAGCTTTGTAATGAAGTAAAGTGAAGTAAAGTTACAGCCTATATACACGTCCCACTGCTGAGCACAGGCCTCCTCTCATTTCTGAGAGGGTTTTAGGGCAAGGAATATTCCGCCGCGCTGCCCCAATGCGTGTTGGCGAACTTCACATATCTTCGAAATATTTTTTTTCTCATTTCTCAGACATGCAGGTTTCCTCACGATGTTTTCTTTCACCGCCGAGCACGTGGTAAATCAGCACTTAAAATTGTAATTAACAATTTCATTGCTGTCGGCGGGGATCGAACTCGGGTTACTCGCATTCTGTTATATTTGCAGCGAACGTTAACCATCTGAGCTACCACGGCTCATAATGTAATATACTAATCAAATTTTCATCAATTTCGCCGTTTACATGAAAAAAATGATTATTGTCCTTATAATACAAACTAATTTATAAATACAACGCAAGTTTATAAAACTTAATCGCTTGGATTTTCAATATCACTTACATTATAATGATTTTTTATATTTAAGCAAACACTACACATCGATTAAAACTGCTTTTACGGATTTAATGGCGTTTAATTTTAAATTATTTTTAATAAATAAACTCTATTCTTCTTCTTTTGAATTAACTTTCCATATTTCCTATCCATCAGTCCACAAAAGTTTAAAAGTGGATACGAAAATCGCTCATCGTAGAAACAAATCAACGACTTTGCGTTAGTTTGCGAAGCTTCAAGCCCCTGGTTCGAATTCCGCTTGTAAAAACTGTTTGTATGGCCCGAAAATGATTCTCGCAATTAACCGTACTAAAAAAATCCTATTATAGGGTTTAATTAAAAAAACTGGCCAAGTGTGCGATTTTGTAATTTTTTATCAATTTTGGTTTTAATGTACACTTAGCATGAACTCTGAAAATACACCGGCATTAATACCAACGGTGAATGTTAACATTGTTACCGCCATGAACATGTTACCTTCTGGCGTGTAAGATAATCCGATTAACGCCAGTGCAGGACACCAGAGACCTGAAATGGTAAATATAATCTATCCATTACAGCTTATACGCGTATTCTGAACATACACGTCCCTATACATTGCCTTATAGCGGGTATTTTTTCAAAGTGGCCACGCTTGGCAGGCGGATTGGCAACCGCAGTTTTATAATTTTTCTCAGCATCTTCCTAACAACAAGTATAAAAAAATTTAAAAAGGCTTTAATTTTCTAGTTGTTATTAGGGAGATTCTGCTCATCTCCTAGATTGTTTTCTTCTGTCGTCTTTTCGAAATCTTACTCAATTTTAACTCAAGCATTTTTCAGTTGCCAAAATATCAGCATTTCGCACAATATTAACGGGTAACGTAACGGCAGTGGTGGAACCATGCTGCAGCTTTTGTTTTCGCTCGAATTGGCCGGCTCGAACCGGGATGGCACCACAACCTCACAGAATACCAGCGTGAAGTAGATTTATTTTTGCGTTTCGATAGGTAAGTGCAGGTAGTCGAAGGCCCAATCCATCCTCCTCCGCCTTAAAATGGTAGCGGCATCAAAAAACTACCTCAGGGGTGTATCAGCAGCCCTGGTCTCGGATAATCCCTCGCTTAACGTGCAAGCTATCTTACTCTTCCTGCGCGTGGGTGCTCAGGCTGCCCAGCGTATTCTGAGGTGGGGGGGAATTCTGCTCTCAAATACCGGGTAATGTGACAGGGACCAAAGCGACCCCTGTCACGCTATCGCACCATCAGGGGACTTCATTCTTAACTTAACGCTGTCCACAACTATCATACCATATCATAGAGATGACGAAGCTCTTTCTAACCAAGACTCAAGTTTCCTCTTTGGCTGACACTTCATATCAGATTACAAATTAGAACATTCCTTTATGCCCCAAGCTGGAGTTTGCGAAAATGTCAGAGAGGACATCTGTTTTTGACGCCTCGGCAGTCTTTAAGACACGGACCTGTCTATCCTACAACTACCCGTAGATAGCGACGGCTATCCCCGCGTCTACGGGTGTCTAATAACGGTAACAGACCAACTCAACGACCACTTCCAAATGGCTACAGAATCCTAGCTACAGCCGATCCCATCCACGAAGATCGGGTACCTTGGCAATTTTAACGCCCACCACGCCAAATGGCTCAGTTTACGTTTATACGATTATGCATGGAGATCTGTTTATGACTTTGTCTTGCCATATGGTCTTACACAGCTGGTTACCTTACCTACGCGGATTACATATGTGGATAATCATGCACCTTCCCTGTACGACTTTCTGCTGAACTCTCATCCGGACTGATATCAGAATTTCGTTGACTCCCTCTAAGCTTCGTAGACCATTGTCTTGTGCAGAGTGTTTCCTTTTCCTTTCTGTTGCACTTGCAGCAGAAGGTATCTATGAGAATTTACCAATGTTGAAAAAAGCTGCCGACGTGTTTGGCACTATATGTCGGCCGATTAGGATAGGATGCGGTCTTTTCTTGCATTTTATCCTTGGGGGCCGGTTTGCTTCTCTCGAGTTGTTGCTAATTTTGTCACTGTTGTGGTATTTCAGGGTATGGAACTTTTTATTCTATCCTCTGTAGTTCCCATCGAAGTCAGATCCCAGCCATGATTTGGTCGCTCCTGTAAAATAGCATTACGCTATAAGCTTGTGTGCTACTGGGCCTAGACTGACACAACACCTTATCATCATGTGGGGTATAAACACCAGCTCACTTAAAAAGAAGTATAATTCAGCTTCCAGATCCTTCAAAAAAGTCTCTATCAAGACAAGATCCGAGCACTTGGCGGGATTGAGGAACAGCTAGTTCACCTTCTTTCAGGAACACGTGCATTCTGGTCTCTTGCAAAGGCTGTTTAAAGGAACTTCTGTCAGCCATCTCTTCCATCTCAGCACAGGGAGGACAACTTACGGGCCCATGCCACAAAAGAGAAAGCCGATCTGCTAGGCTCTTTCTTTGTGTCCAACTCTACTCTCGATGACAGGGGGAACACACCACCGACGCTCCCGCATTTTGAGTGATCCATTCCGGATGCACGATTTTGAGAATCACCAGCTGACTGGTGACCGCACATACGGTTTTTGTCGTGATTGATCACCTTGTAAATTTTTAGTCTACCTGACTCATAGATGGGCGGAGTCAATAGAGTCCAAGTGGAAGGCATTGACAGTTAGTTTGGACGTAGCGAAGGCATTAGATCGGGTCTGGCACAAAGTGCTTCTTTTAACGCTCCCTTTTAGTGGGCTTACCGAAAAATTGGGCAATTAGGTTACTAGTTTGCCTGACGATCGGAGCATCATGGTCGTCGTTGGAGGTTTTTGCTCTGGTTACAAGCCTATTGATGCTGGTATTCCACAAGGCTGCATACTATCACCAACGCTGTTTTTTCTGCATATCAATTATATGCTGGAAGCAGATAACATGCATTGCTAGCAAACGTCAGCACTGGTGATGCCTTATCGCCACCTGCCGCGCCAATACTTCTCGGGAAACCGTCGCCGAGTACCGAGACAAATTTGTGTCTGAAGTCTTTCCTGAACAAAGCCTTGGATTGGGGGCGACTTAATTTAGTCCAGTTCAATCCCCAGAAAACACAAGTTTGTGCATTTGACACTAAAAAGTACCTCTTTGTTCTATCTCTTCAGTTTCAAGGCACTCCCTTTGCTATTTTAGCTAGCATCCTAATCCTCGCTGTCGATATATCGAACAGTGTGCAGTTTCGTGATCACTTGGAAGAGAAGGCGAAATTGGGCTCTAAAAGCTTAACCTACTCAGCAGAGTGAGACAGTATTTCACACTGGCACATCGCTTGCAACTTTATAAAGCCCAAGTTCGTCTTCACATGGAATACTGTTCTTATCTTTGGGCCAGGGCACCGAAGTGTCAACTCATTTCACTTGACTGCATCCAGCGCAAAACAGTTCGAATCGTCGACGACTGAGTTAATTTTGATCGGCTCGATTCACTAGCGCTGCGCAGGGATGTTGCATCCCTTTGCATTTTTTAACGCATCTACACGGGATAATGCTCTGAGAAATTGTACGGATTAGTTCCAACCGACAAATGTCGCAAACGCACATCACTTCAAAATTTACGATACCATCCTCACAATCTCGTATATTTGACGGGCCACCACTGTGCGTTTTACTAGGAGTTTTCTTCCTCGTACAACTTTTCTGTGAAATTGTTTACCAGCGGTAATGTTTCGGACCGATACAACTTATAGACCTTTAAAAAAAGAGCTTACTCCTTTCTAAAATGCATCTGAAATTCCTCTGGTGTTGCGTTTGTTTTTGAGCTGCAGTAGTCACTTACCATTAGGTGGGTCGCATGCTCGTTTAGCTCCTCTTCTATAAAAAAATGATATTTTAAATATTTAACCTTCCAAATCGGTGAATTATATTATAGAATTATGCAACATGCATAGATGCACAAATTTTAATATAGCTCGTCGTGATATAGCAACAAATAATTACAAACCATCATCCCACTTTCCATCTCGAGATTTTCTCAAAAAGCTACTTAATTATTTAAGATCTTGCAACCTTAAGGCGGTAAAACAGTCCAGTAATTATACAAGATGTTAATATGTATGCATTATACAACGTGATAGAGAGAGAAACGCTGCAGAACTTGAGGATTGTAGCACGAATGGGTCCGCTTACAAAGCCATAACATACAGTAACAATAAATACTGCAGTTGTCAACCCGCACTCCAAGCATTGATAATTAATCCAAATACATGGCAATCCATAGGGAAACCCTAATTTCAACAGTTGACTTGAGATGGATTGCAATGAATTAAATTGGGAAAAAATTGCAACAAACAATAAAATATCAGGTCAAATACCTATGGAGTTAAACAACTTTCTCGTATTAGTTACGCTCATCCATTTACGATTTATAACGAAGTCCGTAACAACCTCAAATGGATAAATCAACAGATACATCACCAGGTAGGGAAGAGAAGAATAAACACCATTCTGTAACGAAAACCATTACAAAAAAACCGGTCACGCACAACATAGAGGTAGAGTTTCTTAGTTACCCGTCACAATACATGGGCTTTCTTCATAATAAACATTATATTGAAAAAAACTATTTTTACGGATTTTAATACGTTTAATTAACATATTTTTTAATTCCTGATGTTTCGGGTGCTTTACAGTACACATTGCCCCGGAGCGACTGAGATGTTTGTGACCTAATGCCATAGTTAGCCCGGCTACCTTCAGTTTTAATATTATTATTGGTGCAATCTACGCAGAACAAGCTTACAGTATCCTAAAGTCTTGCAGTGGTATGCTTGGGTTTAGATTTAATTTTACTAAGTATAGGATTTCAAGCAGACGATAACACTCAGATACCTTCGATAACCTACAATTGAATATAGGATGTTTTTTTTAAATTTCAATAGCCTCGCTTATCATTCTTGGTAGAAATCCGTGTTATCTTGCGAGGATTTGTGATTTATTAAATCTGATGTAATGGTGGGACGATCTTGAGCGTGTTCACAGACTGCAGACTTCCTGGAGTGTCGGTGCTTCATGTCAGCTATATGTTCTTGCACGTAGTTTTATAACCTTTTTGGTTGTGCTACGTAAGAGAGACAACATTCACAATCCGGCTTGTACAACCTGCATCTTGTAGATAAGTATGATCTTGTACATTAGAATAAAGATTTTCGGCCAAAATAAATTCTAAATCCTTCTGGTCTTGCTCTTTATTTGCTCGTAATATTTCCTCACAATCCGTTCAGCCTTTTGGTAGATTAGCCCCAACAGTCAGACATACTGACAGCGAACAAACAAAAATAATTATTTGTCTTTAAATTCAGTGAGTTTAATATTACAGACATTTCAATTTCATTTATATGTATAGATGATGCATAAAAAATTATACCTGTTCTATATCCACGCCCAACATTTGCGCCATGTAGGTTGGCATCTCAGTCATCAACGTAAAGAAGCCCCAATTTTGTCCACAGTGTGCCACCACTGCCGCCCAAAATGGAATACACGTGATAATATTCATCCATGGCGTGGGGTTTTTCTGCGATATTAACTTATTTCAAATTAAATTTTATTATAAAAAGACACAAAATACTCGGTTTTTTAATAATATCCTTACACTGTCGTCCAAATTTGAGCTATATTTAAAATTTCAAGTTTCCAGCTCTTCGGGAAGTTAGTTTGAGGTCAGTTATTACATTTCGCCTGGAACGACAGATTGAGAGACAAAAAACAAGAAAACGATTTAATAAAAACGTAAAAACGGATCGCGTCACATAGGTGTCAAAAGAAAAAACACAATGAAATTGGAACAGTTGATGGGTCTGGTAATATACGCAGGAAGTCGAGAGAGGCCTTTTTTCGATTGTGGACTTGTTTAAGACTATAATTATGATGTTGATGATGCTTTATAAGCTTTTGACTACACAATTTTTTGAAACTTTAAAACAACTTGATGATTTTGATGCAGTTTTTATAGCGCTTTTAAAAATAATGTAAAAATAATGAAATATAAACACTGTGTGACCAAGCGGTAAATATACCACAACCGGAGCGAAAAAAGCGAGTCGTCAGTTTTATCTTAATGTAATCTGCTTATTTTGTATTAACATTGTCAGATAAGATCCTTAATTTAAGATGAAAAGGTCATCATTCCGTCGAGTCGGCTTACATATCTCCCAAGGGTAGATATTGGCGTACTCTGTTTTTCGAGAAGCTTAAGTGACTTCACGCAATCCCGCATGGAGGTCCCATGATGGTTTCCTCCAACGCCTAATTCTTATCACAATTGAAAGTAGCAATTAAAAATTAACTTTTCTTGTTAAAAAACTTTACTAATAATCTCTCAGATTTTTTTGATAAGTACGTAGAATTAATCAGAATGTGGAGATGTTTTCTGATCAAGTTGCAAAAATGATTTCTTATATTTACACGAGTGCTACACATTAAATGAAAATGGTTTTTCCGATTTTATCGCGTTTGTTTTAACTTTTTATTTCCCTAAGTTTCGGATGCTGTGAATCATCTACTACTGCTACTAGGGTACTACCATCTACTTGGGATCCTATAATTAATAAAATTAAATTCAAACCCAAACACACCACCACAAGACTTCAAGATACTGTTAGCTCATTCTGCGTAGATGGGACCAAAAATTAATATTCAAAAATTGAGGGGACTAACTACGACATCGGGACGTCAAACACCTCAGTCCCTCCGTGACTATGGATGCTGTAACGCACCCGAAACTTCGGGAATTAAAAGGTTAAACTAAACGCCAAAAAAATCGTAAAAATTGGTTTCATTCAGGTGGCAAAAAGATAAACCAACAGTGGTAATTCACATCCGTACGAAGTCGAGATGATTTATTGTTTTTTTTATAGAATAAGTAAATATGACAAGCCAATAAGCAAATAATAGATCGAACCGATGGAATGGATGCTGTGGTTTATAGACGTCTGCGTATGCGTTGTCCTCTCTGAGAACTAAGGCGGAATACCTCGTTTCCAGTAAAAAGGGTCTCCAGTTGTCTACACTTACCATACGTCATTCACGCTGGTGCTCTGTGAAAGCATGGTCTTTCTCCGTCCAAGAGGATACATTCGTGCTACAACCATAACATAGCCCCCGCGTGACACTACCACGTGTAGACGTGTAATGTAACGATGTAACGTGTCATTTTCTACGTATCTCCATTTAAGCGTATTTTTAGAAATATGATAAGATTTTTTTTCTCATTTAACTCACCTTTTGCTCCCCAACTCGTTTCAAGGACGTCTGAATATATTTTAATTCATCTTGTGAGATTAGCTTTGATTGTTCGGGTGACGCTGATCCGAATATTAAATAAGCAACTGTCCACAAAGCTCCCAGAACACCGTTCGCATAAAATATTTATTTCCATCTCCAAGCAGATGCTAAAAATCCCGACGATATAAACTGAAGTGCTACACCTAGTTGACTTCCTAGAAGAAGAAAATAATTAATCAAAGAATACAAGAATATTAGATATTCAGAACTGTCTACTGTGTCAATAATTTTCATAAGAGCTTTGCGAAATGTTTGCTTTGTATTTGTTTACTTATTCCGCAGTGTGAGTTAACTTAAAATATTAGACTGATGTAATATGATGCTCCCAAATAAATTTTAATTCTTCTAACTTAGAGGGATTACTGTCGAACATTGCATGCTATAGGGGCTGATAATAGCCCCCCCCCCCCAAACTGGTTCCCTCCTTGTTTTGGCGGGGGGGCTCAGTAGCCGTGGCTTGGTCACCCTCGGTGAACAAAGAGGGACCCACATGGCCGGCTCGAGGTGAAAGGTCGGCCCGAAGTGGCCACTCCGATTGGGTTTGACGAGACCACTTTGGATGTGTGCTGGTAGGCTGCGACAGAAAGGATGTCCTCTCCCCCTACCGCTGCAGCCGAGGTGAAGTCGCGCAGGAGGAGGAGTGTTGGTATGGCGATGTGTTACTCGCCTTCTATTTCGCGACTCAAACGGGGCCGCACCGTTGATGCCGTGGTGGTAGGGCTGCAGGGGGAGAGGAGTGACGGTATTTCGAGGCGCCGCTCTCCCTACCCTCCGCAGCCGAATATTGGTTGGCGGCGGAGCCATAGACCAGATCCACTGCTGGGGTCATGAAGTATAGGGCTTTTGAGTGCTTGTTGTTCCTGGCTCCATGACCTTCGCGCATCGGAAACGGGGACGTCTGTAGTGCAGGTTTAGTTGGAGGCCGTGCAGGAATGTGCGCCATGTGTTCTGGTGCGCCTTACCTGGGAAGGAGAACGGGGAGTAGTCCCCTTCCGAGGAGGCGCCGCCATGGGGCGGCTGGCGCTGGTAGAGCCGCGGATGTGTGCGAAAGCCTTTCCGTGGTCCTGCCAATATGCGATCAAGGTGGAATATCATGTGGCTTTAGTCGTGCGAGTCCGACATAACCCGTCTTTGCCCCCGCGAGGCCGATATGCGTAGACATTTCCCCGTGTTAAAAAAAGGGGCTGATAATAAAGATGATTTGTTTTATGAGATTGTAATTCACAGTAATAGTATTTTTGGCGATGGAGTTCAAACTAAGGTAGCTTGCATTCAATACACTACGTTTACCAGGTGCACGGCGGAGAAGGAAAATCTGCATCTGAGAAGTAAGAAAAAAAATATTTCGAAGACTTGTGAAGTTCGCCGACACGCATTGGGGCAGCGACTTGAAACCGCCTCAGAAATGAGGGGAGGCCTGGCACAGAAGTGGGACTGTAACTTTACTTTACTTTTTACACGACGTTCGAATTTAAATTTGTTTATAGGAGATGGGGCAAACGATCATACGGCTCATCTGATAGTAAGTGGTTACCGCCACCCATGAACAACTGCAACACCAGGAGAATTGCAGATGCGTTGCCGGCCTTTTAGAAAGGAATAGGCTCTTTTCTTAAATCGGTCCGGAAAAATCTCAGATGGAAGTTGTGCGAGGAAGAAAACTTCTTTTATATCGCACAATGGTGGACCGCCAGTTATCTAGATCGAACGGATGGTATCGCGAGTTAAATCGCTTACTTGAGCGTACTTCAAACGCCTCATATTCATAATAATAATAAGGTGTTGTTATCATTACGAATACCAGCGTAGAATAGTATTTTAATGCTGCCGTGTTTCATGTTGTGCGTATAGAGAATGCTTAGTAACCAGGCGTTCTATTCTAACCCTCAAAGGTTATCTTATTTACATTTTAAATTTTAATTTAGACAATGCCGTGTGCGTGTCTATGGGTCACAGTATGTACCTGCCGTAAGGTGAGCTGTGTGCTCATTTAATACCCCATTTAGTAATTTTATAAAGCTGAAGTTACAGTTAACAGAAGTTAAGTGGCTATAAGTTCGCTGAAACCTGCAGTTAGAAAGAAGGCTGCAAAAGCATTGTGACTTCTGAGAACTAAAATGTAATAACTCATTCTTTATACAAATGCCACTTGTGTATGTTAATAAGGTTGATACTCACCACTATAGATTATAGCACTCAAACGACCTTTTTCTTCTATGGGTATCCACCGGCTGATTAAATGCTGTATTGACGGATAAACGAACGATTGTGTCATTCCTTGAAGGACGCGGCAAGCGCAAACAAACTGCCAACCTCCCTGTAGCCAAGCAATATAAATGAAAATAAATTAACTGAACGGTATTAAATTAAATGAACGAAATTACTTAAAGAGACTGAAATTTATTAGTTTTTTCTACTTATAATGCAGAGGCCACCTCAACAGAGGCCACCTCAACAGAGGCCACCTCAACAGAGGCCACCTCAACAGAGGCCACCTCAACAGAGGCCACCTCAACAGAGGCCACCTCAACA
>DWHP01001441.1:0-16136 GCA_018247895.1 Parnassius honrathi
TAGGTGTAGGACGTGAGCGACTCGCGGAGTATCTTCGACAACATTTACTCCGGAGAGTTTCGCCCGTCCGGCACAACATCCTAACTTCAATAGAGAGGATGGCTGGCTGCTATCATCTACTTGAGATACTATAATCAACATAATAAAAATCCCAAACCAAAAATCCTCAGGATATTGTAAAATTTCAATATAAATATTATTATATTGTTGCACGAACGGGTAGGCTCGACCGAGGTGGGACCACGCTCTCACGGAATATCAGCGTAAAATCAATAAAGTCTTCCGTATGGTGAGCGTAGAGAACTAAAGACCTTTTTGACTGGAAACGAGGCATTCCACCTTAGTCCTCAGGGGTAGCAACGCGTTTGCATTTTTAATGCTAATCGTGGATAATGTGGATTCCTGTGGGCCTTAGCATCCACTTACCATCAGGTGGACTGTGTGCTCGTTCGTCACTCTTATTCTATAAAAAAGTGAATTTGAAGATAGCCGTGACTAACTATCATATTAGACATTTTGAGTACTGCAAAGTTCTCAAAATGTCTGGAATATAAAAACAGTTTATTAAAAGCGATAAAATCAATAAAACTAGATTCATTTGATGTGTAGTAATCACATAAATAGAAGAAGCATTGTGAATACTAAATTGTTAACTGACTTCAAAAATATTACATTAATTTTAAGCCTTGCAAAACAATATGCATAGTAAATTTAAGTTAGTAAATTTAGATGTAACAATGCAACGTAACTGAATTAATAGTTAACAATGGTCCAGATCAGGAAGGACCGCAAAGTAGATTGAACAAAGTGCGTCGCTTAACGAGCTTCAACAAACTTGCTGCAAACAGTACCTCAACTATGTAGGCCCTAATTAAATTTCCAATTCGTAATCTCAACTAACTGACCAGCAGTGCCCGGCCTTACGTTCGTGCGAAAACGTTGAAGTTATTTAGAGTGCGGTGAAAGAAACGTGCTGACAATTACGACACAACACTCAGCATCATCATCATCAGCCCGTGAAAGTCCACGGCTGGAAATAAATCTCTTCCGTTTTGGAAGGAGTTGCTTTTATTATTGATAGATGGATTGGCGCTCGCGGTAAAAGATTTTATCGCACCTTTGACACCGCTGCCTGTAGCCGGTCTTGATATTTTATGTAAAACGAGACGGTATATATATATGTATATTTATATATACAGGTATATATTTTTATATTCCATCGTGTTCAGTTTTGTTTTTTTTTTTGCCATTTTACCCATGTTGTTGCTATATTTTATTATAACTATGTCAGGCATATTATGTCAAACTGACACTACTTTTTAACTGAAACTGACACTAGTTTCTCACAAGTTAGGTAGTCTGGCACTTCTCTAATATTTAAAGCTAAAAATTTAAAGTTACGGTCTAAATACGTTCCACTGCTGGGCACAGGCCTCCCCTCATTTCTGAGAGGGTTAGGCAAGAAAGTGTCAGCCGCGCAGCCCCAATGCGCGTTGGCGAACTTCACATATTTTTTATTTCTCAGATATGTAGGTTTCCTCACGATGTTTTCCTTTACCGCCGAGTAAGCGGTAAAAATTCGTCGGTGCCGGCGGGGATTGAATCCGGGCTGCTCGCGTAATGTGACTTTACAGCGAGCGCCAACCATCTGAGTTACTAATACTTAGCACTAACATAATATTGTGAATTCATTCATTCAATTTTTTTTATTCTGATATTTGTATCTATATTGGAGGCCAAAAGATTAATTTTTCCCTACAGTCACCTCTTATAACTGCGGATCGGAACGAAATGAATTAATGAATTCACTTGTGTCCATACTTTGTTTAAGCACATACTTGTATACGTTCATCGAGATGAACTCAGTACCCGTTGCAGGATTCGGTACTTAACATTACACGTGATATAATATTTTTAAATAAAAGATTCAAGAGAAAACGTGCACATCTTGTAGACATCTTGCGAAGACCTCTCCGTATCTCGTTTATCGAATTAGGTAAATTAGCCTGACGTGTTGTCCATTGTGTAAGGTACCAATCAATGCCGGTGCTAACAGGATAAAATAGGAAATGGATTCTTTTGTTCGGTTCCCAGGTACAGAGCACCGGTAGACAAAACGCCGAGGCTTTCTTTATCATTGTATCCGGCGAACTATACTTTGTTTGCACCGCATATGGGCTAAATTTGTTTGATAGATTATATTTTGGCACCCAAAGTAAATAGCAGGTATAGGTCCCTTTGATTTGTTTCTTGAAGAATTCTAAGGTCGGATGGGTATTGCCAGATTGTAAACTTTTTATTTAGTTCACTTAGTAGCTATCTTTGTTGTGTAGAGCCAAGTAAGGGTAAAGTGTATTACTTTGGATGTGAAGTGCATTCAATTTCGTTAGGAAAAAGATATATTATTTATGAAATAATGTAAAATGCTACTTAAAGTATAAAAAAATCCCTCTTAAACAAAATATCATATTCTACATAACATCTAAGGTGGTCTCATTTAGCCAAGACTATTAAAACTAGTTGTCTATCTTTCTATAATACCGTAACCATAGTTTTATCGCGACATAGTAAGTGTTTAAAAACGAATAGTTAGAAAACAAACACACAAACAAACACTTTATCAGAAAACTTCGCGTCGCCTACTAACTAAAGTTTCATCGTAATTGAGTGAATGCTATAGAAACGTGTACGGGACAAACAAAATAAACTCATTTTTATATATAAAAGATAAATGATCGATATATTAGATTTGTAAAATCTTGAGTAATGTTTTTAATAGTTAAAGGTATCAAATTTTCTTGTAAATAAATTCTTGTGGTATCTCGATAATCTTTAACCTTCTGACCTTCTATACCTCTGTTACTCAAGTTTGTCACGTCCTCGAAGCTAAAGGCTAACATGAAAGCTAATGAGCTCGGAGTTTGCTCGAGCATCGAATATTCGTCTCTGTAAATAGCGAGAGATCTATTTGTAAAAATAAAATTATTTTAAAACTGATTATTTTAAAATGTTGAATTATTTCTTTTGTGAAATATTGTATACAGAGCAGACAACATACATGCAGCCTTGATATTTCGTTGTAATCCGTAGACATTTACATGGTGTATAAAAAGAACAGATGCTCAATGGTGAGATATTCTTATATAGACTTCTATATGATATAGACTTCTCATTTTTCTTGTGGGTGCCATAAGAGATGAAAAAAGAGAAACATAAAGGTCAGAGAAACCTCGTAACAACCTATAAATCGCGGTATACCATCTCATATAATAAATGTTATTCAGAGCTAAATTCATTCATTGCGGCCAGTATCAACAGAGTATTATAGTGTTCGAAGGTGTACGTTAACAGAGGTGCACTCTTCATTTCTTTACTTTTATGATGGGACGGCAATCAGACACAACCGGAAAAAGATCAAGCGCAAGATCAACGCCTTTACGAGCTTTTCGAGGCAGCGAGTAGAAACAGCGCCCACTTCGGGCAACTATCGAGAACATTATCACAGGAAATCCCTCGACCTGGGATTCAACTAAATGATCAACAGCTGCATTTACAATTGCTAGATCAACGAAACAGTCAAGTCTCATATATTAGAGATACAATGACGAAGGTAAGATACACCTTCTTCTACCTTACATCGTATATCTACTGCAATTAATCATCAGCTTAATAAAAATGATGTGTCTTACCTAGTTTGAAGAGCATGATCTAAGATATCTTAGCGGTCAGCTGCCGTAGAGTCTACATCACCTGAAGATGCCTCATGTAGAGGCAAAACACGTGTCGTATTATCTTCGATGGAGTGTCTTTCCTAGAATAGTGGTGTTGGAAGAAGTGGTGTGGGGAGTAGTGGTGTTGCGAGTAGTGGTGTTGGGAGTATTGGTGTTGGGAGTAGTGGTGTTGGGAGTAGTGGTATTGGGACTAGTAGCGTTGGGAGTAGCGGTGTTGTGAGTAGTGGTGTTGGAAGTAATGGTGCTGGGAGTAGTGGTATTGGGAATAATGGTGTTGGGAGTAGTGGTGCTAGAAACAGTTGTGACGGGATTAGTGCGCGTAATTGAGGGAGGGGGGAGGTGCTCTTCAAACTAGGCAAGACACATCATTTTTTATTAAGCGGATGGTGGCAAAGTAACTATTAATATATTCATTATAACTTACCTCATTAAAATTACAAAATGACCACTGGAACATAAAACGTTCTGAAATAGAGATAATGTGCATATTATACATACTTACCAAGGGTTTAGATAAGTATTGATAAAATACATTATATCTAAGACTTTTACAGATTTTATGTTTAAGATATATGCAAAATAAGGGGGTCAGCATTTTTGGCTCTAGCGGTTACAAGTGGCAGAAACGTATACTACGACACTGCTTTTGCAGCTTCTTCAGACTCAAGGCTCACGGCCTAACCAAATGTATGTTATAAAGTGAAGAAGTCAAGTCATGATCACAAGTTTAGAGTAGACTTTTTTGTCACTACATTGTCCCATAAGTCAAATTATAAACATTTCGATTGTTAAACTATTGTGTCTTTTTGGACAAGGAAGTTGTGAGAGCCGTGCTCAATACCTATTTATTGCTCGTACATTGCGGTTGATCATTGAATACGTATTATTTTTACAATATATTCTTCAAAAGAACACAGCAAATTTTATTTCTTATGGACCTTTAGGTAAGTATCGTTACACATAAAAGACGCTTATTGTTTTTTTCGAATAAATATCTAAAGCTTCTTTAGCGTATAATGTTGCATAAACAATTAAAGATGGAATTTAAATGTCGGAGGTCGTATTGATACGAAGGCTCAGTTGGGAATGGATGATAGTCAATTTGAGAGGTCGCGTATTTGCATAGGGCAGGCGTGCCGTCCCCAGGGTCGGTACATAAGAACGAACGGATAGCCGCTGGCGACGGACCATTGCGATGCTACCCTATATGGGTTAGAAAAAGTATCCAATATACTACTACTTTATAAATAAACCGACAGAATGTTTTATTTTTATTTTGGTATAAACAGTCATTATTATACATTAATATAACTCTTTAATATTGTAAAAAGTGACCAATTTGATTTAAATTTGGGTTATTTACCGTACAATTTTCGACTCGTAGAACTCAGAACACAAATCACTAAATTTGTGCTCCCGTGATTCATTTAAGGAATTATTGAAAGAAGTTAACTAACCACTGCAACTTGGTTAAGAAAAACAGTGATATACAGTCATGGTGTATTGAGAAATAAATAATATCCCAAATTAAGACTCAGAAAAATAAATAATTCTTGTTTTCGTTGTATTTCGATGTACCGGCCATTTTTAACAAGATTCCTGACCAAATACTAAGCATATTGTAAATAAAATTTGAAAATCATATACAAAATTGTTTCTACACCAAGTTTTATATAGAGTTGATTTTGATGACAAGAAAGCCTGAAATACTATTAATTTACTTTATATAAAAACGATACGACACTATTATTGTAACGAATACCTATATTTATATGTGCATACGTACATATTTACAACTATTTAAGAAGAAAATGGGGTCATTGTATAAAATTGCCAGGATGTATCATTATTTATTGTGTAAAGTATCATATTAGTGCGTGATATGTGTCGACGACTCATGTAAATCCTGTTCGCCTAAAAGTCTTTGATTATGGCAGCGTTGTATGATTAGGGTCGTCCACCTCTCTTCAAAATGATCGAAGAGGGTAATAGCTGCTATACTTATGGACAGGTGTTGCTTTCTGGGATCGATCTGCTCAAGTGTACAGCACATTTATTTGCTTTAATTTGGTATATTTTTGTTGTATATTTTTGTTATAGAACATGCTTTTGGTTATTTAAGATAATACTTTTGAATTAAAATATTAAATCATAGCGTGTAAAACTTACAAAAAATAGTCCTCATAGCACACTGCACACCTTTTTTCGTCTTTTTTCTCTGGATCGAGGAACCTCATCCTTAGTTTTTTTTGCAGAAGGAGACCGGATATAGTATACAGAAATCGCATGTAATAATAATTGTAAAATACCCCAGAACGACGACGGCAAGCAGCGTCAGAGACACGAGACGTCAGTAACCGATAATCTAGATATGAATATCTGCGGCGGTTATCTTACATCGCATAGTAAATGTTATCTTAACATCGTTCTTAAGATACAATAGTGTATAGGTTGTATCAAGTTCTCAGGATTATCGTATCTCAGACAATCCATCTAATAGATTTTCAGATTTTACATAAAGCGTATTAATCACGATTCCCGCAAGGAGCAAACATTTTCGTGCTCAATATCAAAGTTTTTCTTTTACAAAAATACAAGCACAAATTTCATGTTTGGGTACTGTATCTACGTTGTTAAAAATTTGTTTTGAAAAATTTAAATATAAAAGTGAATTATGTAACATGTTTTTATTTATTTTTATGTTAAATTGGCAACGAAATTTTGTGTTTTGCTGCGTTGAATAATTGAAATACATGAAAGTGTTGATCTCGAGATTAACTATTAGGAGCAACCGAGCAATAAAAAAAAATTACTACAAAATTAGTACTTCTTCTTCTTCTACTTCCACTTCTACTTCTTCGTCAGCCCATAATAGCCCACTACTGGATATGAACCTCTCTCATTGTAGGGAGAATTTGTCTTGATCGAAACACTTGGTGATCAGACTACAGTACCGAACCATTTGCATCTTTGAAAGTGCTATCCATCTCCGGTCTAGGTATTTTATTTTACGCCTAGCGAAACACATGGGATGGTTACTAAATTATTACCATTTAGCACCCCAAAATGTAAGGAGTAAAAAATCTATAGCTATTAAAATGTTAACCCGACATTTTAGATTTTTATTATTTTCTAGTAATGTGATATTTGGATATTACTTTACAAAATACGTGAGCCGTGGCAGTTCAAATGGTTAGCGCTCGCTGTTAATTTCACAGTACGCGAGCAAAACCGGGTTCAATCCCCGCCGGCACCAATGAAATTGTTAATTTCAATTTTAAGGGCTGAATTACCACGTGCTCTGCGGTGTAGGTAAACATCGTGAGGAAACCTGCATATAAGAAAAATAAGAAAAAAAATATTTCAAAGACCCAACTGGCCAACACGCATTGGCGCAGCGTGACGGACTATTTCTTGCCCTAAAACCCTCTCAGAAATTAGCAGAGGCCTGTGCCCAGGAGTAGAACGTATATAGACGGTGACTTTAACTTTTTACAAAATACAAGTTCACAATGTGCAGGTAAAACTAAGAACACAACTCTATACAAAAGCTAAGAAAATTATATTTTATGAAAATGAACAACGTGAACAGGAAACTAAAAACAGATATACCTTTGTTTCTATACCACTTATACAATTTGAGTAAGATCGGTCTGAAGGACACACACCTATCTAAGTTGTCAAGTTGTATGTACATCAAGGTCCAATAACGCTCACTTATCAAAAAGTTTAAAGCTAATCTATCTTAGCAGTGCCATAATCATCCCGATTCAAGGGCTTAATTATGAATAAAGTCGTAGAAGCAAAAAGTTACCAGCCCTTTAAGAACATAATGTTGATTGGCCTTCGGTAAATTTTAAAATTGATCGAGACTGACTTAATTATTTAAAGCAAGTTTGAAAATAAAGTTTAGAAGGGTCAATCCGCTTCAGTTAATATTTTCGAGTCCTTTGTTAAATTATAATCAAACACTTTTAATAATAACGAGTTTCTTAGACCAAAAATTGTTTTTTTTAAGTTTGAAAGTTGCTCCCAAAAATAAATATTTTTGAATGATGGAATACAAGTGATATAGTACGTGAGGGTAATATGGTGATCCGGTTAATATGGTCACTTTTTTATAACACAAAAACTATAGCCTTGTTTGAATAGATGGCTTTGCGATACGATAGCTCTTCATCGGTCAATCAATAATAAAGGGTCAAAAGAGCGCTGCGTTATCGACACCATTTTAACGGTTGACACTATAGTGTAGCGAGGGTATAGTGAAGGTATAGGGTAGAAGTGTTCATATTTATTGCCAAAGCTTATTTGCTATTTTTTTATATATTAGTTCTAGTATAGGACTTTGTGTTTTTGTCTCTAGCCTCCTCCTAATTTTGGTTTTATAAGGCGGCAAAACTTAAAGTGACCATGTTGCCCCCACGTACCTTGTAATATGTTTTCTTCGTTGAAGAATTTGTTTTCTGTCTAGAAGTCCACATAAAGGTTTTTTTCATTTCATTTCATTTTACTTCATAGAGAGTCATTACAATTACAGCCAGTGAGGCATTTCATCTTAGCTTTTAGAGCTAACAACGCATCCTTAATTTTCTTTGTTTGAAGTTGGACGCAGGTGGCCATAGCCTGCAGTAGACTTCGTATTGGGTGGTCTGTAGGCAAGTTTCTAACTTCAGTTTTATAGAAAATGTTCATTGGGTTCTTTGATTTTTATTATTATTTACAATATTTTTACTATACTACAACTACTATACTTACTTAGGAATAATAACTGGTGACAAAAATTCAGTAGATTGCATGATGACTGGAATAATCTAGATCTATAAATTTCGACATAAAGTTATTTATTATTTATTTGAAGATAAAAGTTCTTGTTGGTTTTGAACAGAACGGAGACTGTTTACAAATTAGTGGTAAAAAAATGAGTTTACTTTACTAAAAATTACTTCCAATTTATATAAAATTAATTCAAAAAAAGTATTCTGTTCTATTCCATTCTATTCTTTTGACCTGGCTTAGGTTTGATGCCTGTGTTCTGCTGGATCAAGTCGTTTTTTATTTCTCTATTTACCGCTACAGCTCATCAAAAGTCTACAGCTGAACATGGGCCTCCATTGCTTCATAGAGGTATCTGCCATAGCTGTCACGCCTAGCAGGCAGGTTGGCAACCGATTTCTTTATTTACTCTTTAATTATTGAGGATAAGGCAAATCCTCTCCAAAATGAGAGAGATTCATATCCGGTATTGGAATTTTACGGGCTTAGAATGATATTTTATTTTAGTAATAAAATATCCTGATATGAAGTCAATGGAAATACGTAATGTTTCGTCTCCAGTACGATGCCGGCGGCGGAGATCGTGTCGCTTGATCTTCCACCGTCCCGTATTCTACGTCACGACGGCCTGCTGATTTAATACGGTAAGTAATATAAATATTTGACGTTATCGTAGACAATCAACGAAATAGTTATTAAAGGTGGCTTTAGCTTTAGATGGATATTCATTCTAGCATCCATCATGATCTAAATAAAATTAAACATTAATAGGAACTCAATACTTTTAGTTCCAATTTCAAACAGATAGTCGAAATTCTTAAATGCGTAAAAATTTGGTAATATTGTGAAATTTCAAATTTTCAGCACTGAATCATCATTATATAATAAGAATATTAGTATTTGCAAACCCATTTGTTTTACTACTGAGTTCGCTCTATGGTAGCTAATAAATATAATAGATCGTAATTTCATGGTGAAAGTCATTTTAATATTTTATTACACATGTAAAATATTACCCTCAACCTATAATTTAAATGAAGGATAAACGCTTGCTTTAAATTTTATGCGAGTAACTAGAGTTCGAGCCCTGCCCGTGTTAATGAAATTGTTGATTCCATTTTAAGTGCCGCCTTGGACGACGGTAAAATAAAGCGAATGAATAATATTATGGAATAATTTATTGTACACCAGTAAAAATGAAATAATTTTTTTAAATTTAATTATAATTTTTAATTACATAATTTATATAATAATGTACAATTAGCGATGTTATTGCTAAGAAGCCACCTCTACAAGACAATCACACTGCAGAGGATATGATATAAATCTTCAGCAATGTGGATAATGACTAGTGAGAAAGTGTAAGAGTTATTAAAAGACCTGCATCAGAAATAAGAGTTGTTACGTGCCACAGTCGATGGCACTAGCGCCATCTAAAACAAAGTGAATCAGTGTGATTTATTAGTGTCTTTAAGTGTTAATTGGTGTTCGGTAATTAAAGTGTTAATTTTGGTAATTCAATCGACAGTTTTTATTGTCACGAACACTAGGCTCGTAACGAAGTCATTCATCCATCATCCGCTTTATACCCCTCAGTTGCCTCATATGATACACACGGGATTGGTAGATTTTCTCATACCGCTACTATATCGCGGTTCTTTTTAAATAATTGATCTATGTTAACTGTTTTTGTTAAGCAGGGGAGAGATCAGACAGGGTTAAGACACCGTCAATTTTCTAAATCAACTGAGAATTAGTTCACAGAAAAACCAAATTGATTTTGGCCTGACCCGGTATTAGAACTCGGGAAAACATGATTAAAGTCTTTTCTTACGATCAATTAGAACTCGGGAAAACATGATTAAAGTCTTTTCTTACGATCATAGTATAATAGATACTAAAATAACTACATCTAAAGTAAATTAAACCGACTAAGACATAAAGTATAAAATGGATGTGCGAAGTGACTGCAAATAGATTAGCTTTGGTGTAAGCTCAAATTGAACTTTGATAATTTAGGCTTCTCTTACGCTACATTGTGCAGACGCGGCGACGTAACTAGTGCATTTGACCCAGTTAAGCGTGCCGACTCATAAATCAAGATCGCAATCTCTTTTATTCTCTCGAATGTTACCGTTTGGATAATTTGTAGCATGTGTATTGTTTATATGTGATCCGTGTGTACGTGCCGCTTTAGAATACTCCTTGTTTGAGGAAATTATTAACTTTCTTAGAAGTATTTGTATTAACATATCTCCAAGTTTTAAGGTCAACAGAGACCGATTTTAAAAGGATGTCCGCTTAGATATCGGTAGTTTGCGAACGATTGAATTAAATAAATTCCTTACATAAATTATGCCTGAACTTTCAATATTTATTCAATTTTGTCTCTATTTCATTAAAGTGAAAGTTACAGCTTATATTTCCTCTCCTCTCTTTTTGGAGTGCAATGCATGTTTGGGAACACATACATGTTTTTGAAGTATTTTTAATTCCTCAGACATATGTCTGACCGTGATTGACGTTTCATCAAGATTGTTTTCCTACCTTGCCGAGCACGTGTAAATCGTTTAACGATTTCACGTTTACGGGAAATCAACCCGTGTTACTCGCTTACTGTGATATTTCCGGCGAGCGCTTAGCCCCTGCGCTACTCCAGCTCCCAACTTAATTAAGATATCTCTAAAGGCCTAAATAATGTATGAAATAGATTTTCCAAGATCAATAGTCTGAGCTCTCAGTTTCACTAACATCAGTATATCCCACAATTATATAACTCAGTAAACATGTTTTACTTCACATAATTCTTTTTCATGATGAATATACGGGTCTTTACAGTCCTAAGGCCGGTTTTAGAGCTCGACTGACCGTCGGTGCGTACGTCGGTCGCGCTTGTCTTTTGTATGAAAATTCACGAGTCGTTACAGTGCTAGACCGACCGCACGCACGCGTATATTGCTACGCACTGCGTACGAGGACCGTCGGTCGAGCGCGTCCGCATGCGTACCGTCGGTCGACCGACGCGCTATGGGAACATATTGACGCGTTCAGTGCTACACCGACCGTACGGATGCGTGTATCATCGTCAAGAAAATCTAGCCCAAACTTCAATAATATTGTATGATTTTATAGGTGGCATATGTCGACACCGAATGCCTAATTACCGAAGTCCGTCTTCGTAGAAGAAGCACGAGAGTAGAATGAAATGCGGTCGTTAAGGAGTATGTTAGGGCTGGATATGAACGACAGGGCGAGAAATTGTGTAATCAGAGAAGAGTGTGGTTTGCAAGATGATGTTGTAAGCAGAATTAAGAAAGGAATGCTTCGGTGGTTTGGTCACGTGGAAAGAATGAATGAGGAAAGAGTGACAAAGCAAATATAACATGTTGCGGAAGTGAATGGCAGAGTCGGAAAGGGACGTCTTAGGCGAAAATTTATCGACCGAATTGGCGATTTATTGAAAACGGGCCAAATTAGGAGTACCTTTAACAGATGAGCATGTATGCGTAGGTATATGGATGTGAATGAGGCGAGAGACGTATGTCAGGATCGTGCCAAATGGAAGTCCGTAGTCTCTGCCTACCCCTCTGCGTGACAGGCGTGACTGTTTATGGAATTTCCATCTTCGTGTACTTCTGTGGGACAAACGCCACATTATAAAAATACCATGATGTTAAGTTAAAGGCCTGGGAAGAAGTTTATACAGCTTTGTTTCCGAATTTCGATGGGTGTACTTAATATCTACGTCTTCTGTTCTTAATACGTTTACGTACTAATAAGCAGCAGCTAAGCAATTTGTAAATGCGTCCATTTCGTGTACGTATTTGTGACTGTACCAATCCGGCCAGTTTAGTTGCTCGGGAGAGCTCTGAACGCTACAAACCGACGATCGGTTATGCGTATCGTCAGGACCGATGGTACCCATCGACGGTCGGTCGAGCTCTAAAACCGGCCTCAGTGTCCTGCTTTATGGGGTCGAAAGTTGGATCTTAACATCGAAATTATGTTTAAAACTTGAAGCATTTGAAATGTGTCGACAGACGTATGCTTCGAGCATCCTGGACTATGAGAATAACAAATGTTGATGTTCTGCGTCGAATAAATTAGAGATTGTAGATAGTGAGGACTGAAGGAGAGGAAGCTGCAGTATTTTGGACATATATAATGAGAGGACATAAAGATCGTATTCTTCAGTTTGTGATTCAAGGAAAATACGAAGGAAAACGCCGAGCTGGCAGAAGAAAAGCATCCTGGCCGAAGAACCTGCGTGAATGGTTAAAACTCAGCACTCGCTCTCTCATTTGTGCTGCAGCTTCAAAGACAAAAAAGATAGCCATGATGTTCGTAGGGAAGTGGCACCTTAAGAAGAAGATATTTGACTAAGATAGAATACCTTGTTACTAGTAAAATGAGCATCCGATTCTCGTTACTCACCATATGAAACACAACAGTATTAAGCTGCTATTTTAAGACACGTTGTCATCTCTGGGGGGGGGGACGATGGAATGCTTCACGACTTGTAATTTTATTGGCTCTGTACACTCTTTAGACAGGAACTCAGTAGTGTATGAATTAAAAGGGTGGTATATACTCAGAAGAACTCCTAGGTAGATAGACAGGTGGTAAAATAACCGATTTAAATATAATTAAAATAAGAACATCGCCGATGTATTCGAAGTCACTAAAATACGCATTATTAAAGATAACTTAAAAAGAACTGTTCAGATCTTGATTAAATTTATATGACTTGAGAAGCACCAGTTTTCAGATAAAAAGAACTATGAAAATCGGTTCACCCATTGAAAAGTTCTGAGGTAACACATAAAAAAACATACAGTCGAATTGAATACCTCCTCATGTTTGAAGTCGGTAAAAAAAAGGATTACCACCTAGTGTACTGAGCGAAATCTACGAGTATTTGCAGTTGTAAAGACACAACATAAATATAAACTCTCACACCTATCACTTAGATGGGTAGGCAGAGACTACTATTTTTTTTACTTACACTATCATTTGGTACGATCCTGACACTTCTCTTTCAATTCTAATTATCCGTGTTTTTTTTTAAATATGAGATAGTGTAACAAACGGGCACACAGTTCACCTGATTGTTAGTGGTTGCTGTGACCCATAGACACCCACATGTATCCTCGATTACGAATCAAAATGTAGATGCGTTGTCACCTGTGAGCACTAATATGTAATGCCTCATTTCCAATAAAAAGGATCACCGATTCTCTGCACTCACTGTACGAAACACAGCAGCATTAAGCTACTATTTTACGATGGTATTCTGTAAGAGCGAAGCCCTTCTCCGGTCGAGCCGACCTATTCGTCCTACAACTATACTACTAATACAACTGCAGCATGGCTCTCCACGTATTTTCGCCATATCCCTAGATTTGGTGGAAAATTCGGTTTATCTAATTATCCTACGACGTATACATATAAACTAAATAAATTCTTGTCTCTGTCTGTATTTTTAATATAACAGCATTGAACTGAGCTGAGTGCTTAAGACATGAATGACTATTTTTTTTTACTTGTCTGTCTCTCCATCCGGGTTAGTTTTCGGAATGGCTGAACCGTTTGTAACGAAGCTTCACGAACAGATAGAGTACAATATCAGGAGTAAACTAGGCCACATTTTATCCGAAATACACAGAGATATTTTAGGAAATTGAAAAACTGATATCCAACAACTTTGACATCCTGAATGTTGAAAACGCCACATTAATAGACCCTACCCAGGTGAAGCTGGGGCGGGGCACTAGTCTTCAATATCAGTGATTTTATCAGTCAACTCTCACCTAATGTATAACCTCATGGAAAGGAGCAGCTAAAACTACACTGCTCAAACTAAAACGCGCTCAAAGAGCTGTATTAAAAGTCGCAACATTCCGCCATATGCTAATCCCTTCCCATCTCTTATATAAATCCGATAATATCCTCTCAGTGCGCCAGTTATTCGTTATGAGTACGTTACTAACACAGCGCCTAAAATTTCCCTATAGAAGAGAGGTCACTGATAAAAGACTCAAAGATAAACTAATTGAAACCAACATTAAACAAAAACAAGGCATTCTTGCATGCATAGATCCCTTTTCTGTATAATGAAGTCAATGACATTTTGTACATGTATCCATTAAAAATGGCAGATTGTAAAATTTAATTCGAACATAGTTACAAAATATGTCATACGACGATACGGAAAAGTTGTTGATTGTTTTAAGTTAATTGATAACATAAGTAAATTAATGATAGTAGATTTTACCGAAATAACCCTAATTAGTTGGTATGTTATTCATTTTATATAAGAAACAGAAAATGTTTCTTAATGTACCTATTAGCACATACACAGGTTTATCTTAATTCAGGTGCCGGTTATTGTAGACTGTTTTAAATTAAGACATTATTTAAATTAATTGTACAGTTTATTGAAATTGGAGAGGGACGTTAACCTACCGTCTGGCGAGTAATGTTGTTGTCAATGTAGAGCTCTAATTAGCTTAATTTAAAATAATTATCTAACCTTTAAAGTCATAAAAGTTAGTGTGTATAACAATTTAGACCAATGTGTAGAATACTTGAACATTAGTTAAGCGAAATCAAAATAAATAACATTAAAATTGTTAAAATAAAACTATCAACGATATCGATCTACCCCCTTATATTTACTAAATCATGTTACGTATTTATTTGTTAACAAACATTATGTTTACTTTGTTCTGCAATAATTACTGTTACATTGAACTTTTAAAGTTTAATTCTAGATTATTTATAATAATTATAAAAATTGACAATAAATGTGTGTTGTGTTGACCGTAACACTGGTCAGTAGTGGTGATCAATAGTTTTGTGTTTATTGCCCTCCTTCGGCTACTGGTAGTAAATAAGACGCTGAAATGTAAATAAATAAACGCGATATAAATAAGTCTATCTCAATCAACTCACCATGGTCAAGTGTGGAGCTTGCGGTCGCTACCTGCCGGCGACAGATGGTATTATATGTGGCAAATGTGATGTAGCCTATCATCGAGGTTGTCCGAACCTCTCTCAGAAGACGAAGAGATCAGCTTCATGGATGTGCCCTGCTTGTAGAAATAAGATTCCTCGCACTGGAGACCATTCCAACAGACCGGTTAAGTGCCAAGAAGTTGGTGGATGTAGTCCTCTACATAAAGATATCGATATAGGTTTAGAAATTCGTCTTATTCGGAATGAGCTTAGCGCTATGAGGAATGAGCTGAAGCAAGTCAGGGACAATATAACTATGCTAAGGGATACACTTCTTGCGTATAACAAAAACCTGGAGGAAATGGATTGCAGAATCACCAAGTCGGAAAAACTATATGAAGAACGTCTAATTAAGTGCGATACTAAAATACTAGACGACACGATTAGTGAATATATATATACATATATTTATCATAAACTTTTTAGTAAAGTGTTGGGACGTTGCATACTACCGTCTACGGCTCATCCACATGAGGTAAAGAATATAGATTTAAGAAAGAAAAAAAAATACTCGCTCGCATGAAGTTGACGGTCGGAACTTGTTCAGGGCCGTCTGAAAATCAGCGCTGCAAGCTCGCGGCTTATGCTGAGACGGTCCCTTCCGCCACTTCA
>DWHP01001442.1:0-16136 GCA_018247895.1 Parnassius honrathi
ATATTTAAATGTGTAACGAGTTTCAAAGACAGTGAGGTACGTAAATAACACTACTAATTGGCGAAAGTATTCTAAGAAACAACCGACTGTTTTTTTGTGCATAATATAATATCAGAAAAAAAGTATAACACATATAATATGAAATAATAACACATATATTATAGGAATAAAACATGAGTAAATTTGAGAAATGAGGTGACATACATCTTCGATTAAACATCAAAATGCAGATGCATGGTCACACCTGAAGACTAAGATGTAATTCCAGTTCCTCGAATCCAGTAAGAAATCAGGTCTCCAGTTCTCTGCACACACCATACGAAACCCAGCAACTCGAAGTTATTATTTTAAGCCGGCATTCTGTGAAAACGTGGTCCTTCCTCGGTCCAGCCTGCCAATACGTATGGCCCTAGCTCATCAAAACAAATGCATAATATATCCATAGAATGATAAGTTGTAACGCGCCAGCTATGCTGGATAATAAAAGTATTATTACTGCAAACCTTTTCTTCAACATCAGACCGTAAAAATTGATTGCTATTATGATATGCCTCTATCGTTGTAGGGAAGACTTTCCCTTATCGTCATTCTTGGTTAGCATATTTACCGCACCTTTGATACTGCTTTTCATCACTGGTCTCGGTATTTTAGGTCTAACGTAAACTGCGTGGGCGCCAGCTATCCGACGTCATGGAGACACCCACGGGACAAAATGAAGTACCTAAAGGATTCTTTTACTCAAAGGTGTCCATTAATGGTGTAATAACAGTTACTCGTATATTACCGTTTTCGAGAAAAATGTTTGGTACTTCCGCCCTCAAGGAAGGATTCTCTTTTACTAAGACAACGCTTTAGCATAATTTACCAGCCAAACAGTATAATATTTGATCGCCGGTACCCTGTTACAAGGCTGTGTAGAAATGATGAATCATCCGCCAAACCATACTATATTGACAGTTGACATCTTGAAATTAATTTGTATTCTTAAAAATCTTAAAAGAGCCTTCGAGGTTTTTGCTTCATAAAATCTTACCCTAGCATTGACTAACGATGACTGCGTTTTAAAACTATTTTTTTAATAATAGAAAAATCTAGTTAACTGCGTGTCAGGCCACGCTCAATTTAAATGTAAGGTTCCGTAGTTGCCCGTCAGAATACGTGAACTTAGAAGGGACATTCTGGATGCTACAGTTTGACCGCTATAACAAATAAAATGGGCCCAAATATGACGGTGATAATTGAAGGATTTATTTTCCAAGCAGACTTATGAGTGGTTTTCAAAAAAGAAAAAAACCTTTTTGATTTTAAAAATAATCTACATCGAAACTAAAAAGTAAGAAAAAGTGGTATGTAAGGGTCGGTTTCTTCGCAATCGATCCTCTCTGCCTACCCCGCAATGGAAAACTTAAAGCAATAATAGTATTACATAAGCAATTATCTTAAAAAAATGTTTATTTTTTAAACTTGACAATAACATTATAAAGTAAAAGAATTGTATCGAATTTTTAACTAACTCAAGTAATTTTTTTATAAGTTGGTCGATTATTACTCTTTAACTTGTTAAACCTGCTTTACTATAATAGCTTTCCTTTTAACTTCATGATATATAAATACTATCGTGTATATTTTTCACATTTCCAAAAACAGCGATTTAGTTGGTAGAGGGGAGGGGGCGTAATCTAAGATTTTGCAAAAGGACCCCTGATTCGAAAAAATGTTGTTTCACATCCCCAATATTTTTGACAGAGCTTATACAACGACACCCCACATGAAGTAATAGACGGGTAAAAAAACACCTGCATGAGTGGTACCAAAATATAAAAATATTTTTCAAGATTTTACAACATTAACATTACAACTTTATAGCACTTGAGTCTCTGAGTCAAACCGAGGACGGACGGATGGACATGGGACACTATAAGAGTTCCTTGTTATTTAGTTACGGAACCTTAAAAAGAAAAAAACTAAAAATATTAAAATGATTTCTTCATATTATAAAATTTAAATAGACCCGATAATAATCGGCGCTACAAAAAGTCTGGCGTGTGCAAGCATACTCGTATGTTGCAGTGTTTCATACTTGCGTTTTAATTTTTGCTACAGTAGTTACGATATCTTTTAAACGTTGCTGAGCGACGCTGCGGCTATATTATGGTTGTAGCATTAACAGACTGGCTCGATCAGAGTAGGACCATGCTCTCACAGATTGCCAGCGTGAAATAGCAGCTTAATGCTGCTTTAATTCTTCTATCTATACACTATATTATAGCACCGACTCCAAAAGCTATTATGTAGAAGTTATTTTATTATTTTTAGTTCATTAATGTCTTGGCTTTTTTATGAAAGTTTAATTTTTGATCCCATTGAGTTGCTAAAGAATATCCCTAACGCGGGGTAACAGCAATTATAAATGTCTGGCTAACAGTAAAAATTTCTGATATCTATGGGCCACAGCAACCACTTAACATCAGGTGGACTGTGTGCTCGTTGGTCATCTTTATCTAACAAAAACAAGTTTTTAATATATGTCTAATAAAAGAGCCAATTGAGCCAAACTTACCGTTATTAGCAGGAACATTGACATCAGCCCCTCTTTCTATAAGCATTTCAACACAATCTTCATGTCCTTCCTGTGCCGCCATATGTAGAGGAGTAAACCCTGCCTTTGATTTTACACCCGGATCTGCGTCTGCAAAAAAAATGTTTCGTTTGAAACTATCCCGAATAACAATGATTGGGAAAATGTCGGGCTACATTTTTCTGTCATTAAATTAATGTTTGCTGAAGATTTTAATTTGAAACATAACAACTTATAAGAATTTGTAACAGGATACTGCTCCAGATTAGTAGACATATAGCTCGAAAAACCGACAACCTATCGGGAAGAAAGGTTCGCGAGTGACGGCCTCATACCGGTAATTGAAATGTCCCCCTACTAGATGGAGTGAAGATCTAATAAGATATGCAGGAAGTCGACGAATACAGGCTCAGGACCGCACTTTGTGGCGTTCCTTGGCCTCCCGCCTATGTACAGAAGTAGACACGTTAAAGGCTGTAATGATGATGACGATGATACTGCTACACATGCAACGAAGTTCTTAGATAATTTTTCTGGTAATGAACTAGGCATGTCATCTAACTACTCATATTATATATTGATTCTTACTGGTGGGGATGAAGATGTTTATGGATCACAGCTCCCGCTTACAATCAGGTGGAATGTGTGCTTGTTTGTCACCATTCCTTATTTAAAAAATATAAACTTTATTACAATATATAAGGTTGATTACTTCGCTGTTTATCGAAAACGACATCATTTTTATGGTAGCTTCTGTACACACGGTGTCTGCGGAATCAAATATACATAATTCTCGTCCTATGATATCATTAATAATTAACACTTATGTACAATTTTGAAAACCAAGTCTTGAATATTGTAAGATTGATTAATTTCGAATGTCTATAAAAAGTCAAGGAGGCTTTCTAACCTTTATTGTGTTATAATAATGAAAGTATATTTACCATGTTCGAGTAAAGCAAATGCTATATCAGGGTGATTATGCCGGCAAGCAATGTGCAAAGCTGAGTGACCATTCTTCGCCAGGGAATGGGGAGATGCTCCTATATGTGGAAAAAATACGGAAATAATTACAAGGAAAAAAGGTTAATCATTATTTTTTAATAATACAATTGAAAAATATCACTGATTTTTAGTACACTCAATGATTTCCAATAATGTGCGAAGGGTGATGATAAACTTTAAGTCAGAACTTTTAGAAATATTGGTAGTTATAAAAAAAACAAAAGGTATTAATTTAATTGTAGGAAATAAATAACAAAACACTATAAAAAGCAAACACAAACCTTTATCAAGCAACAATAACGCAATATCTGGATGTCCGTAATATGTGGCCATGTGCAATGGAGTTATGTGACTTTTCCCTGGTGCGTCAGGCTGTGCCCCTCTAGCTAGAAGTAATCGCGCGACGCCAATATCACCATACTTTGCCGCTAGGTGTAACGGCGTGAATCCTTTGCGGGTTTCTGCTTCAATGGGTGCATTATGGTCAAGGAGGATGGAAGCTACTTCTTCTTTGCCTGTTGATAATACAAGCTATTATAATATAGATCTTACTATATCCTTTTATCACATAACTTAGCTATATATATTGTGATAATGTAAGCGCTATAGTAAACTACTGTCGGCTCGAAGGACCATAATATTTATTATAATAGACTTATTCAAGCTTTTTTTGCTACTCTCATTTACATGACAAAACTTCGATTTTACCCTCTTTAGCTGCTATGTGCAATGGCGTGTAGTGGTCTTTAGTGGCAGCCGCGACATCGGCTCCGTGTTGCAACAGCAACGCGGCGATGTCGGCGTGGCCAAGCCGAGAGGCTACGTGAAGAGGGGTTTGTTCTTCGCGAGCTCGCGCTTCAACCTAAAAAAAGTTAAAGCATCCTTGATACATATTTAATGCTCTTTCTTTTAGAGGGATTTTCTGATAAAAAACATATACGTGTTTATAATTATTAAAAATAGTAATAAAAGTGTAATATTAATGATTTGTCATATAATACCCCGAAACATCGGTGGCGCTACCGTCCGAACTTTTCTCTTTTATGACAACATGCGACCCGAATGTTTCCAAAACCAATAAGTACTCGTCTAGCTGGTGACAAGGCATTCTATTTTAGTCCATTTTAATTAATAATAGATGACAGATGTGGTAGATGAAAGTAACATTAGGCGGACTGTATGCTAATATTTACGAAAATAGCTAAATACATCTTAACTCCTTAATTTAAGATGTGGTTTGCAAGTGTATCTTGATCTTCATCATTAATCTTTAGTAGTCAGCCTATCAATATGTTACTGCTGAACATAGGCCTCCCCGTAGAAAAAATTGAATATCACATTAAGAGTGCAAATAAAGTTGTGATGCAAAGTATGGAAATGTGATAATAGATATTACGCGCGGAATTTTCCGCGCCTGGCTCACTTTAAGGTTTAGCTTGATAGTACTTAAGAAAATCGATTAATTTGCAATTTGTTCAGGAAAAGCTACAGTTCTAAATTAGGTATAATCAAGAAAGAAAAACGAACTAGTGAAAGTAGTCATCACATTTCCCAGTAGCAGTTATGAGTAGTTGCTGTTTTATTTTACCGGTGTCGACCCTATTAGAAGGGAATTGACGAAGATATACAGTCCACTAAGTTTCACGTTCGACGTCTAGACCGGGACCAACCACGGGTCCCGTAATCTCAGTCGTCATCCACTTTCTTTTGAGAAAGAGCGGTTTGTGTTTGTGAGTTAAACGTCTTATCAGGGGTCACGCCTACCGCGTTGCTTTCCGAACCCAACGAAGTGTGGCATAAGAAAGGGGGCCGGTACTTGGTAGATCACTGTTAGGGCGGGAAATGAAGAACGCGGCGCTCGTTTTCACCCATACCTGAAATTCATTAATCTAATAAAAAAATAAAATATAGGGTTTAGCAAAATCATATTAAAATGTTTTATTGAAAAAGCTTATATTTTGCAATCTCTGATGACTTTTAAAAATATATATATATAATGATTTAAATGTTTGTATCTGGCAACACTTCACGAGTGGTACCTTGGCGTTGTTGCGCAGCAGCACGCGCACGAGGTCCGTCTGGTGCGCGCGCGCAGCGAGGTGCAGCGGCGTCTCGCCGCGCGCGGTGGCCGCGTCCGCGTCCGCGCCCGCGCCCACCAGCACGAGCGCGATGTTCATGCAGCCCATGAACGCGGCGACGTGCAGCGGCGTCAGCCCGGACTCCGTTGTCGCCGATTTGCCTACGCAAAACAGACGGATTAGCCACGATTCATTTCTACGATCATTAATGCTATGGAAATCTATAAGAATCAGTTAAAATTATTGCTACATCACTTAGAAGCCGTTCCCATTCATTTTACTAACCCCCAACGCCGTGGTGTTTCCTTGACCAGCACTAGGTTCTCCACGATATGAAATTCGGTTTGTTCACGTATTAAATCACTTTAACGCAAGAAGAGGTTTCGCAGGTCAAAAAACAAAGGAACATTGGAATCTTAAAGTTATTTGTTTAAATAAATAACAAAATTATTCAAACAAAAAAGGAAAGTAATTACTTACTCGCACCGTACTTCAACAGCAGTTCCACCACTTTGAGTCTATTTTTCTTGCACGCAATATGCAATGGCGTAAACCCATTTAGAGCACGAGCATTCGCGTCTGCATTTCTGTCCAGCAATAATTTCGCTACCTAAAAAAAACATTAAATCACGTTAAACATGAATAATTTTCAAAGTAAAGGAAATGAAATAGGTTGTAAAAATAAGTGTTATCTTACTTTGACATGTCCGCAATGTGCGGCTACGTGCAGAGCTGTTAAGTAGTCGACGGTGACGTCATCGATTGGCGCACCTTCTGAGAGTAGTACTTTAGCCGTCTCCACGTGTTCGCCTTGCACGGACATATGGAGAGGTGTGAGACCGTTCTGTGTAAAAATATTGTTCTACTATTATTTACAATTTTAAAACATGCATTTAAATACTCGAAAACAATAGCTTTAAATGAATATTTTTGATTACAATGAATACTATAGCGTTTAACCCGCAGGAAATATTGTAACCATGTATAAAATGTAGTGGGTTATACCACCATTTTTCGGAAGCAATACGGTTTTTCCCACTAATAGTCTCCCACGGAACAGAAATGGATGATAGATTATCTTCTCTCTGGTCACTTTAGTCGTGTGTGGTAATAAATTACCTTAGTTTTACTAGTGATGGGCGCGCCATGTTGCAATAAACGTGATACGACGTTGCTGTGTCCAGAGCGCGCGGCGCAGTGGAGCGGCGTCAGGCCGTCCCGAGTCACGGCCGCGATGTTAGCACCTAAAAGAGAATCATCACAAATTTCACAGTACGAGAGCACGCCAGGTTAGATCTCAGAAATTGGTGATTGCAATTTTAGGGCATAATTTCCCACGAGCTCGACGAAGCAGGAAAGCATTGTGAGGAACGCAGAATCTCTGAGGAATGAAAATATTTCGAAGACATGCTAAGTCCACCAACAGGCACTGACCCTCTCAGAAACGAGAGAAGCCTAGGGCCCAGTCTCTTCTTTATATAAATTCGGTTGCATATGGACTCAGTACGTTTGTCACTTTAGTCTTTTATAAAAAAATATCCAGCTATTTGGTTGGATTATATGGTTGTATTACTAGGCAGATAAGCCCTATAGCCTAAAATTTATTTATGGCAAAATTGGTAGATAGTTTTTCTTATACAAACTATATGGCATACCAATTGTTATTAACAATACCGGTCCTATACATGACGTTATGGATGACCTTCACATCCCACCTTTCTGGTATGTTAGACTACTTCAGTCTCTCTTTAGCTCTAGCGATAGTATTCGAACACAACCCTACATTGTGTTATTTTAAATCGGTACATTTTTTATATAAAGTCATACTGAAGTGCTTATATTAGTTTGTCACTTATTTTCATGACACGATATAAAACCTCGAGTGAGTGCTAACACCATAATTGAAAGTGAAACCCACCATTTTCAATGAGCAAATCGACCATGGCCAGCTGTCCCCACTTACTGGCCACATGTAAGGGGGTAATATTGTGTTTCGCCGCTCTCCCGGAGTCCGCGCCGGCGGACAAAAGCGCCTTAGCAACGCCCACGTTGCCGTAGTGTGCCGCTATGTGTAGCGGAGTGAATCCTGACTTGGAGCAAGCGTCCGGGTTGTGTTCGTTCTGTAATTTCAAATGCTTATCAACAATGAGCTATAATGCTCGCTGATATGGAAAACGTTTACATTTAAGAATGTTCTAGTGCTTGACTACAGTTCAACTCTAGGTGGTAAATCGTACTAAAGTTTAAGTAAGTTATTGCCTTCTTATGTCCAACAGTGGACTGCCGCAGACTGATTCTGATGATGATGAAGTAATCATCCAATTTACGATTACATTATGAAAAAATATTAAAGATCTTTTTTTTATTTAGTCCATACAGTACAGGCAATGATTTGGCTTGTAGGTTAAAGCGAACAAGCGATTCGAATTCTGCAAGACAATAAAATAAAATATGCTTATGGACCGTTTGTGAAACATATATAATAACTATTTACTTATTTATACTTTTTGTTAAATATTACATTTGGCGATGTATAAATTTGTCATTTAAAATCCTATGTAGTCAATGTTAGAAAAAAAAATGTTTTTAATGAGAGATATGTTATGGTGTTAATCTTGTCTGGGGTATTGCATATATATAACCCGTTTAATATAAATTGCGTATCGGACCCCCTCAGATCCGATACATTCAGATCATTTTAAGTCGAAGGCAATGTTTTTCAAATTCCGTCGGAATTGCGGATTCTTGTCCGACACTATCCGAGCCTAACGCCAAATCGTTACATTGAATATAAGATATCACTTTTAAACCATTTGTTTTTGTTAAAACCGGTTGCCAGATTTATTCTACGTTTCGCAAAATAATGCAATGTGTATCTCAATAAAAAATAATAAAGTAACATTAAAAGTAAGCTAGGCCAGTATCAAGAGACAATCTCGATTCAAACTTAAACTCCAATATGTTAAAAGATGTGAAGCATAATAAGGCTATACGCAAATTAGAATAAATAATACGAAAATTAAATGTTGAGATTGATTTTTAATCAGCGATTTTAATCGTAAAGTAAGAATATAGGTACATAAAAATTCCAATTTAAGTGGTTTAGATTATTAACGTACCTCAAGCAAAAGCATAGCCGCTTTGACGTCGTTCTTCTTTGCAGCAATGTGAAGTGCAGGCAATCGCACCTTGCCACGTGTGTCGGACTCCAGGAGTTCTGCAACCACACGGTCGTGGCCTTGCTGCATCGCTACCGCCAAGGGAGTGAATCCATCCTGTAAAGAATGTTAAAGCTTTTATTGATGATGCTAGAGATGCTCTTGTAGCTGTTTTATTTATAACTGCATTTATCATCGTAACTAACTATAAATATAATACTAATAGCCGACTATTCAATGAAGAAGGTTCTCAAATAAAATAAAAAACATATAGTACAAAGTCCAATAGGGAAGGAAATTAACTTTAAAGATGACCAAATAACCGGGGCCTCGCAAACAGCAGTAACGGTAGTAAATGTATGGACTACTGAAATATTGGTGCGAGAAGACCCAAGAATCACATATACGGACATCAAAAAAGATTGTAAGCATTAGTTCGGGGAGCATTCATACCAGGATGGTATGAATGCTCCTCAACATCATCTTGGAGTGAGGAAGCTTTGTTGTCGATGGATCCCTTGTTTGAACAGACTCGCGTGGATTGGTGCCATGAAATGGGTCTACGTTTTGAAAACGGGGCATCTAGGCGAGTTTCAGAAATGTTTACTGGTGACGCGACATGGATCTATAGATCAATATGATCGGGAAAATAAAAGGCAATCATTGGTATGGGTCTACTCAGAAGCCCAATTAATCGACAAAACTGCAAAGACATCGCAACGTCGGCAAAAAAAATGGTGGCTAGTTTTTTTTCGCGGAGCGGACATTTGTCGACGTCAATGTTGGAAAATTGTGGGTCATTCAACTCTGTATGGTATACCACAGTTGCATTACCCAAAGCTTTTCAAGCTGTGCGGGAAAGAAGACCAAAGAGCGGGCTTCGGGAAATCATGCTGCATCACGATAACGCTTCCTCACATACCTTACTTAGAACAAAAGCATTTATTGAGGAATCCGGTGTTGATACTCCAAATCACGCACCCTACAGCCCTGACTTAACGCCTTGTGATTTCTTTTTGTTCCCAAGAGTCAAAGAAAAAAATAAAAGGCAAGTTTTTTTTTATGCGCCGAAGAAGCCGTGGCTGGCTACGAAGAAATGATTTCCAACCTGACAGATTAGTTTAAGCGAATAGAACTTTATATAGAGCATGATGGAGAATAATTTGAAAAGATGTAAAATAAATATTAATAGTATCTAGAATACTTTTTGTATATCTCAAAACTTATTGAGCGTCCTACGCATACATAATTCACCGTACCGTTATCCTGTAGTGGTATTGTAAGAGTACCAATTACCCTTTATCATCCTGTGGGTGTCGTAAAAGACAACAGAGGGAAACAAATCAAGAAATGGACAGCAGCGTTCTCCCAATAACTGCGGCTGGCAACCCGCAAATCTCCTACCTATCCTATATTATAGCGTGGGTATCGTGTTTATAAAATAATTGATAGAATCAGGCGTTACTTTGCGGTAATCCATTATAATAAGGATATTAATAGTTACTTTGCAACCATCTGCTCAATTAACTACGTATTTAACTGAGCGGATGGTTGCAAAGTCACTATTAGTATCTCTGTGTTTATTAAAGTTAACGTCGTAGGGAAACTGGAAATGGGAGACGGGCAGTAGCATCTTCATGATGGCTCAATAAACAAACTGCGATTGCCAACTCGTTTCAATCAAATCAAATCAAATCAAAAAAAATCGAGGCAAGCATATACAGGGTTATTTTGAAATATATGCCTAAATTTGCAGAGAAGGTTAAGATAAGAAGATATGCGAATGGTGAAGAAAAATTAATTAAAAAATCTCAATCGTTCTGTCTTTTTTATGTTTTAAGTTCGTAGAACGTGGTAATGTATTATCTTAACTGATTGTCATTCATAAATATCTAGTGCTTACTGTTTTACTACGCACGCACACATTCGTAAGAGTTATTGCCCATAAATCACATTCAATTTGGGATTATTTCAAATAAAAGTAAAATCCTTATTTACTCGTATTTTCAAAAAGCGCAATAACGGCATATCATTATTTATATATTATAACTTAAATATAAAATTTGGACAATCTTTGAAAAATAACTCTGTATATAGCAAGTATACCCCTGGTTAACGTTGCTAAAGAAAACTTTCAAACCAAATCTTAAAATAGAAACAAAAACAAGAATCGAATGTGTAATCAAATTTTATATAAAAAAAATTGACAACTCAGATATTTTGTTTAAATTAAATTGCATCATTATTACAATGTTTTCGAAAAGGAAATTCTTCGGATACCGGCCATTTATAATACAGATAATTTAAAAGAATGGACCCACTAAAGACTTGCGGAACAAATTCAGTTTTATGTCGTTGTAATAAGATAGGTATTACTTTTATTACCAACCCAGTAGAAGGAATATGCGGAAATTTCCGCCGATGACTCGGAGTAACAGTGGATTGGTAATTTGTCTGGGGACCGCGCATGCGCTTGATAATGACTTTATAGTAATAAAACAAGATGTCGATATGTTACCGGTTGTGAAAAAAAAAAGTAAATTAGTTGCTACTGTAAATACGTAATGACAATATAGTTTGCAATGTCATCATCGTATCATTACGAATTAGAAGTTCACTGCTAAACGTAGGCCTTCCCTAAGTAATAAGCCACGTAGCACGGTTTGCCTCAGGACCTGCTATGTAGCTTACTTATTTATGGTGGCTTACTTACTTAGGGAAGACGATGATGTCATTCCAAACTATATTGTCATTACGTGTTTACTGTAACCAAAGATGTTTTTCTATACGCAGTACCTATATTATAATATCTTTGACTGTAACAAATAATTTAGTTTTGTAGTCCGCGTCCATTGAAGTTAATTCATACATATCTTATATACCTATATCTCTTTTCTCTACAGATTGAATTTCGGTCACAGCGACCAGTTTCGACGGAGACTAGAGTCCGAGTGTATACGCAAGCGCAGTTGCGCTCTCTATTCCCTCACACTCCGGGATTCAAATCCGGGATCTCAACGTTTTCAGTCACATTACTGCCTACCATTAGTTAGACCAAAGATCAGTCAGAAACTACATAAATAACTAAACATTTACAACGGCACAGTAATAGAAAAGTTTAAAGAAATAGATATGAAAACGCTCGAATCAAAACCAGTAAACCTCAGCAATCGGATTACTTAGCCACTGTAATAATAGCAGCGTTTAAATACGCAATCGAAAACCTTATGTATCCGATGTTATCTATAATTCGCCAATTATTTTCCAGTGTATGCGAACTAGAAATAGTTTAACAGTTATCAAATTAAATCTTAGCATAGTCCAATTACCGTTACTATTCAAAGATAACGATAATTCTACTAAGCAAATGGTTTTGTTAGTGAGTGAGTTTATCTTGTTTCTAGAGCTTTCCATGTAAAGTTTACTTGACGTTTTTGTCTAAATTTATCTATACAAATAAATAAAATGGAAGTGTCTGTTTGTAATGTCAAAATGTACTTATATGAAAAACACTTTTTTTTAATTTTTGTCTGTCTGTTTGTTTCGGCTTATCTCCGAAATGGGTGGGCCATTTTGACGGGACTTTCACTGGCAGATAGCCGATGTAATATGGAGTAACTTAAGCTACTTTTATTTAACAAAAGGAATAAGGGTATTCCGAGCAAAAAAACCCCATGAAATATAATAAATACACGTGAGCGAAGTCGCGGGGAACAGCTAGTCTACATATACAAGTAAAATTTCGTTTTAATTCCGTAGGTTATTTGGATGCTATCGAGACACAACATTTTTGACTATCTATTTGTTCGCCCGGGCTGATCTTCGCAATGGTTAAACCGTTTGTGACGAAACCTTACGAACAGATGGAGAGCAATATCAGAAGGGATTTAGGCAATATTTCATCCGAAATCTAAAAATAAAAATGCCACATTTATAAATCCTATTCAGGTAAAGGGTGGGTTGCTAGTAAAATAATAAACGTGAAGGTTTTATATTCGACGCGCTTGTATTTAATTGTATTGTTACGAGCTTAGGGTTCGTGACAATAAAAACTGTCGATATTGAATTACCAAAATTGACAATTTAATTACCGAACACTATTTAGGACCTCTTCTACTGCAGCATGTCATTCTACTAAACATGAGAATGTTCGAGTACATATCGGTCCAGGTGCAGAAAGTTCTAGCATGGAATTTTATAGAAAGCTTTACTGGTTCTGCTTGTCGATACCAGATGGCGCTAGTGGGTACTTTCGATATCCCAGGCATTAATTATGTTTATCGCAACGGCGCGCAACAGTATGTTCATCAATTTTTCGGATCGGCTGAAGCTATTTAAGTGATTATATCACTTGTATTAAATAGGATATACGTGGTAGGGCCACGCTGCAGCTATATTATGGTTGTAGCACGAATGGGTCCACTCAATGGGGGAAGGACCACGTTCACACAGAATACCAGCGTGAAATAGAAGTTTAATGCTATTGTGTTTTGTGTGGTGAGTGTACTAACCGGAGACCATTTTTACTGGAAACGAGGCATTCCATCTTAGTCCTCAGGGCTGACAAAGCATTTGCATTTTACATTCCTAATCTAGGAGAAATGTAAATTTTATGGGCCACAGCATCCACTTATCATGAAGTGGACTGTGTGCTCTTTTGTCACCCTAATTCTATAAAAAAGAACTAGTGAAGTTGGTACGAACGATATAACGGTGTGATTTCTGCATGCATGTCAAATTACATACTTGTAAGTGGTGTGAAATGAATATTCATAGACTGTCACTCTACTTTTACTAATTACCTCATCGCTTTTGATTGTTTGCTATCTCTTTTATGCTTTAAACCAGAACAGACAATAGCGGCACAGTGGCGTAGCGTGGGGGGTGCCGGGGGGGCCATGGCCCCGGGCGGCATACGAAAGGAAGTGGCGGCAAGCATCACGATTTTTCAATAAAAGTAACTCCAAACTGCGCCTGTTATGTGTCAAGCGAAACCGCAAGGGCGCGTAAGAGAGGAGGTGAGATGAAGTCGGATACAGCCAAAGTGCTAGCGACAACAACCCGGCGCCTGACTGGCCAGCACTGCGGCGGCAAACTAACGTGAACGAACCAACAAGCGACAGCAAGTACTCAGTTATTCAATCAAACAAAATAATCATTGGTGAACTTAGACACAAACAGCACGGTCCCGAGCCAACTGCATCCATCGCCTTCCTGCATGTCTTACCAGGTCGTCACCTCAACCAGTGCGGGGATACCCTACGCTTCGCCTGCCGGTCCGTGGCTGCCACTCGATTATCTTTCTTCCTCATCGGTTGTCGGTTCTTTGAGCTATATGGCGGGCCCATTGACTTCAGCTTACTAATCCGTTGAACTATGTCGGTTGCTCTGGTTCTACTGCGATTATCCTAGTTTTTAAGGCTATCATGCAATGAAACTCCGAACATAGCCCTCTCCATAGCTCGCTGAGCGACCTTGAGCTTCATACGACCAGCAGTGAAGGACAACGTATCAAATCCATAGGCCATCACTAGCAACACGCACTGATTGTACAATCTTGTTTTGAGTTCTTGATGTATGACTGACGAGGAGATGTGTCGTAATCTCCCGAATGCTGCCCAGAAGATTCGAATCAATCGATTGACCTCGCGGGTAAGTTTGAACTTACCTAGTCAAACTACTTTTACCAGGTAAGTATTCTCGAGAACAACTTCGAGCTTAGTGCTAACAATAACTTTGCTACCAACAACAAGTAGCATAAGTGTGGCATGGACGTTCCACATAACCTTTGTTTTGTTCATGTTCATCTTAAGATCAATCCTTTGGGAGACACTATTAAGGTCATTGAGCGTAGTACTTAGGTCCTCCAGCAATTCCGTCATTAGGACTATCTCGTCGGCAAATCGAAGATGAGTGATGTACTCGCCATTGACGTAAATGCCGTATCCTTTTCAGTCCATTTGCTTTAAAACAACTATTGGCATAGGTGTGACGTGGACGTTACACATAACCTTTGTCGATGTTCATCTTAAGACCAATCCGTTAGGAGACACTATTAAGGTCCTTGAGCATAGTGTTTAGGTCCTCCTGCAATTCAGTTATAAGAACTATATCGTCGGCAAATCGAAGATGAGTGATGTGCTCGCGATTGACGTAAATACTTTATCCTTTTCAGTCCAGTTGCTTGAAAACGTCTTTCAATCCAGCGGTGAAGAGTTTCGGAGATATTATGACACCCTGTCTTACACCTCTCTGCAGTTAGATAGGTTTCGTATTCTTGTTCCGTACTCGGATAGCCATCGTTGCCCCACTGTATAAACACTTCAGCATTTCGGTATACCGACAGTCGACCTTAGCACCACTGAAGGGATTGCAGCATTGTCCAAATTTCGAAGGAATAAAAGGCTTTCTCATAGTCCACATAAAGTTACAGCCTACATATGTCCCACTGCTGGGCACAGGCCTCCCCTCATTTCTGAGAGGGTTTTAGGTCAAGAACGTGTTCACCTCGCTGCCCCAATGCGTGTTGGCAAACTTCATATGTCTTCGAAATAATTTTTTTTTCTTATTCTTTAGACATGCAGGTTTCCTCACGACGTTTTCCTTCACCGCCGAGCACGTGGTAGTAGCTGCAAAATATGCCTTTTTTTATACCTGCAGTAATATTGGGCCGGAAGAAATTAACATAGATCAAGTTCGTTGGGACATAAATACAGAAGAGTTCCAACAGGAGCGCAGCTGCAACAGACGCAGACTATGAAAAGGGCTTATTAAGTCCGGTATCTGAGTTTAATAAAATAGGTAAATTAGTCCAAACTTGAAGATGGCTTACCAAACATTGTAACAATAAAAATAAAAAAAATCAAATTAAAATAAAAAATAACGCTGAGTATTTTTTAACATCTGCCGTTAGTAATGCAAGCTGAGAGAGAAACTTTTTTTAATTAAAGTTAATAAAAAATTATCTAAAATCGACCGCGTCAACGTTGAGACTCCCAACTTTTCTATTCTTTATTTTTTTATTTTGCTATTTAGGAAATGGGACATGACATACATTTTGATATTGACTATTGTGTTAAAGATTTTGCTTGGAAAAAACACGAAAAGTATATTTTCAATCTAATTTTAAAACTAATAGTGACAGAAATAATCAATAAAACTAGGCACCCCGTAACATAAATATTTTATTCCATCCAAGTTGATGTTAATTGCTGTTGTTTAAGAGAACGTTGATAACCGCTATAAGTACTGGCTACTTTTGGCGGTAATTAACGATTTTCTTAATTAATCAAATGCAAAAAGTTATTCCAATAATAC
>DWHP01001443.1:0-16133 GCA_018247895.1 Parnassius honrathi
TTATTCCTCAGACATGCAGGTTTCCTCACGATGTTTTCCTTCACCGCCTAGCACGTGGTAAATCAGCACTTAAAATTTCAATTAACAATTTCATTGGTGCTAGCGGGGATCGAACCCGGGTTACTCGCGTTCTGTTATATTTTCGGCGAGCGTTAACGACCACGGCTCTCTCTTAATACCTGTTGATCCTAAATTGTCATGACTGATATTTTATTATTAGATTTCTCGTAAACATAATAATTGCAAGTAGCCATAATTTTACAATAACATGTTGACCAGGAATTGTGTCGATTAAGCTATTGGATTAATGAAAACATGTTACAAAATGTAACGTTAGAGAAGATGTTTAATTGTTATTGCTGGTCATACCAAGTCGTCATACTTTCAGTCAACAGACTTGTTTTTACCATCCTATAAAAGTCCTTGCATTTAGAATAAGATTCATTATAGTCTTCATCGTAATATTGTAATCAGTTAAGGAAGTCAGTATTGCACTGAATTAGTTTTAATACATTATCGTAATGTAATAGCGATAAATGTCATCAAGACATACTTGTAGTTTCTAAAAGGTTTCAGCACCGCTCCCGAAACTTAACGAGTGTTCTAATGTATGTTTTTAACCGTCGACAGGAGTTCGCGTCGCTACATTCATCGTCGCATATCATCGGACGACTTGGAAGATCCTCTGCTTCACGATTTGTCCATCATCGATACATGAAGAATTTCCGCTGTTTTTGCAGATCGTGTGCGAATGTTCGTATAATAATATAGAGAAAGTAAGGGGGACCTTTTTACTTGTAACGAAGCGTCAAGTTAGTCTTCAAAGGTATTACGCATTCTTCATGTTGATACTGTATCGAAGATATAGAAGTATACGACTACGGGCCGCACTATCCATTTATCATCTGATGGATAGTGTACTTGTTAGTCACACATAATTCTAAAACTAATAAAAAAGGGGACTAGAGTCGTATATTAACAGCCGTGGCCTTGGCCGATATATTTTGGTACTTTTTTAAAGTGTAATAAAAAATGATAACTAAAAATATAAAAGGCACAAAGTTCATTCACCTGTAAGTGGTAATAAGGTTTGATAATTTTAAATACAACTTTATTTTTTATAATAGAATCGTTTATGTCATCAATATTACTATTTCAATAAGTTAAACATTTAAGTTTATAAAATTTTATAAATAAATAAAATACAAAAAGCCAAATCATATATTACATCGTGTTATAGCAGTATACAAACTGACACAAATGCATGTTAATATTCCAGTGTACAATCTTACTCCAGTTCAGTGCAGTTAATGTATTTTTGGTAAAGTCATGCGAGTTGATGTAAATCGCAATAAGTTTAAATGTTATAAAAAAATTTTGTTACATATGAAGTTTTATTTAATAAAAATTCCTATTTGGCCTATGTGACCTATTGTTTCTTTACTTTATCTAATATATAAAAATCAGTTTTTGTTTATACATATTTTATGCGCTGCCATACCATTCATCAGATTGCGGTGAGACTTAGTCAACATGTTGCTTGCACTTATTATTATTACTTAATTATTTTGCGTGGTAGAGCCATGCTGCAGGTATATTACTGGTATAGTTTAGCACGAATGGGTCGGCTCGAACAGGGAAGGACCACGCTCAAACACACGAAACACACAGGTTCATTAAGCTGTTATTTCATGCTGGTATTCTGTGTTAGCGTGATCCTTTCCCAGTCGAGACTACACATTCATGTCATAACCATGATATAGCTGCTGCAATGCGAAGTGGTGGAAACACGCCACAGAAATCGTAACGTTAAGACAATAGAAGTCACATAGACGCGTGACCTTGTTGGCGCTATTATGTGTTGACGAACATAATTCACTGTTTTGTGATTTAGTTGCGCGAGAAGCGTCGTAAGTGAATTTATGTTATTATAATGGTGAACTGCAGCATAATTCCGGTCCATATAAAATCAATGACCCGTCACACACCTACGGCAGTTTTCCGTTCGAAATTTTGCGGTCAAAACGGGATTCTGTATGTGAGCGGCTGACCCGTTAGTTCAGTTTCGGAATTCCGAAACGGAATCTCGAAATGGGATTCCGTTTGTATGTGGCGGGCCTAATAGTAAAAAAAGTAGTAAAAACTCGTCAAGGACGTAATAAAGGCGTAAAACTTCATAGGTAAGTTGATTATTTACTAATTATCATTGTTTTTACTAATTTACATCTCGCTGAATACTTTGCTATGATATTTACCTTTGTAAACTTTCATTTATTACTTTTTGTATTGACAAATACCATTGCTGCTTTTGTTCTACTGTAATATGCGACGCACGCGACTGACAAACTCGCCAAGTAATGTAATGTGAAACATTAGATATCTGCAGGTAGATAGTTGTAGGTAGCGACGTTGGTTTTGGAAGTAATCGAGCGCAATTCATTTCTATTATCGTATTATTACTATTTTTGTGAGCCACGTTTAAAAACTAGAAACTTAGAAAAATCAAGCGCAAAGTGAGCACTTCCGCGCGTTTAATGATTATACTTAAATTATATTGTCCACAAAAACTAATTTCATTTTTATTTAGTTTTCATTTATATTTAAGAGTGACTTACAAGTTAGTGGCTAACCTAGTAAGTGACTGCTGCAGTTAATGGACACTACTTTTTTTAAATACAATAAAGTGACAAAAGAACTGACAGTCCACCTGATGGTAAGTAGCAATTGTAGTCAGATGCGTTGTCACCTCTGAGGACTTACATGAAATGTCTCGTGGATTATAATTATACTAGCTCTGTGTACCCTTTAGACCGGAACACAGAAGTAAAAGCATTGTTATTTAGCAGCAGAAGTAGGTAAGAAGTTAGATAGGACACAGAGATGGGAAAGCAGGACTCCTAGGTAGAAAACAAGTGCTGCCACCTACAAATCACCTGCAGCCAATTGCAAACAAAGGATCACAGTTATCACAATCAAATCATAATCATCATTACAGCCCTTCACAAGTCCACTACTGAACATAGGCCCGCCCCAAGTAATGCCGCAAAGTACGGTCCTGAGTCACCTGCATCCATCGACTTCTTGCATGTCTTACCAGGTCATTATTTCACCTAGTGGGGGGTTGCCCTACACTTCGCTTACCGGCACGAGGCTGCCGCCCGAGAACATTTTTTCCCCAACGGTTGTCGGTTCCAGGAGGCAAGCCTATTGCCCCTTCAGCTTAGTAGACATGTGTCAATCAATCATCTCGTGACCGAATCATTCTAGTACATTTCTTCGCGCGTACCTTACATTTGGATCGATTATTCAAATGGATCATTTCGGGCTCCAGTACCCTACACCACAGAATAAATAATAGTACCAAATAACTAAAAACGATACATTCAGATCATTCGGTCGGTTTTCGACTCATTCACAGTTCACACCAAACACGAGTTAAAATGTTCTGTCAATTGTTTGTGATTGGTTGTACCGGAACATACAAAAACAGATGAATAAACGATCAATACTTTTAAGTGTACCAGCTCAAACGAACGAATCATACATGATTGATACATGTCTTCAGCTTAGTAATTAGTTTCTGATTACAATTAATAAGAAATAGATTAATGCCATAGGCGTAGTTACGAATTTGCATGAGGGTGTGCTTGCTCATCCTAAAAATCTAATCATATATTGTATTTGCTTTGACTTTTTATTTATGCGGCTCAAACTTTTGTTAAACTTGTTTAATAAATTTTGAAGGGCTTGCTGACATCCTATTGAGCTTAAATTTGGCATACTAAAGTAACTATGATGACAAGGTGTACAATGGAGCTGATCTAATTATGGACCCGTATCCTAGCAACGCCTATAATTATTTTCAAACAGATTCTATATTTTATTATGTTTATATCTTTAGTAAAATGCACTTATATTATGAGCGTAGGATGTTATATTCTTTTGAAATGAACGTAACCATTATTTATGACCGCCTTCTGGTACATATACGGACATTGACACGACTGGGTCGCGTTATTGTTGCCAATATTTACCTTCGCAATAAGAAACGAAGCCGAACGCCATGACAAGCATATTATTAGCCTTAATTTCTCATAAGTTAATTAAAAATAATGACTCGAAATGAATGACCAAGTGATGCCAATCGTAAAATTCGCTTTGGATAATGCATTTATCGAAGCATGAAATTGAATGTCCGTTTTTATGTTATCAAGTACTTTATGATGATTGAAAAAGTGGTCATTTTGTTTTGAATTTGTGAAAGAGGTACGTCTTTTTTCTTACAGTACTTCGGATCCAGAGTCGATAATATCATCAATACCTTCAATATAAATATGGCATTATCTTTTAAATGCTTCGCTTAATGATTGTTTGTATATTGTAATTTATTCGTTCCCGCCTTCGCGAAACAATGCAAATATTTTAATTCTGTAATTTCTCCGCTGACTCCTGACATATTCATTTATATGAATAGCTTACTGCTGAACATAGGGCTCCCCCATAGATTGCCTCATAAAACGGATTTCGCCATAGTTGTTTCGCTACTATTTTTCTCGCATGAAAGATTTTTGCTATGCATCCGCCAAGCATGACGGTTAAAGTATATCTTCCGTACCATGGAAAAGACCCATGATTAGCTGTGAACTTTTATGGGCTAATGACAAAGAAGAATATACTTAATTAATAGAATCAGGCGTTACTTTGCAGAAATCCATTATAATAGTATTGCCATGTAGAGGCGAAACACGTGTCTTATTATCGTCGATGGTGTGTCTTTCCTAGAGTAGCGGTGCTGGGATTAGTGCACGCAATTGATGAGGGCGGGAAGTGTTCTTCAGACTAGGTAAGATACATCATTTCATTTTATTGAGCGGATGGTTGCAAAGTAACTATTAATAGGTATCTTTACTATACAAAACAATATATTTTTTATTTACAGGGTAAATTAGACAAACTGAAATTCGATAGAGCTTTACGGATCTCAAAAATTTCTGGATCCTTTCTAAAACGTAGGATTATTAGAAACGATATCTGGAAATTTTAAGTAATTTTTAAAAATCTGAGGGATTTGTATCAATGATGGACGAGCTAACAATCCACTATATGGTAAGTGCCCATGAAAAACTGACACCGACTTAAGTAGTGAATGCTGTTTATATTTTGTCATTCTTGAGGACTAAGATAGTGCCTTACATCCTAAGAATATATTGGATCCCTCACAGTTGGAATCAGAATACAATATTAAACATGCAAGTGTGTTGCCTACCTAGATGGACTCAAGTAGAAAAAGAGTCAGATCGGAGCTTTATTTCGGGATATATATATATAGAGTTATTTTAGCTTAACTCGTTTATTGTAAACTACAAAAGAGTAATCATAAGTTAGGTATATAGTTAACAAAACTTACGATGAACGAAATTTATAAAAAAGTAAAACTACTATAAAAATGGTAACAAACTGCGCGTAGAATGGCGATCACTTAAAATAAGTAAGATCCAAATTTGACATTCATTTACATATTCACTTCTTACTTAAAATATGTATAAAAAATTCTGTAAAAATTCATAATATCTTTTTTGTTGGGGCTTTCCCTATAAAAAATGTTATAATATCTACCTCCAGGAGCTGGTCCCTGATGATGTGATGACCTAAGAAGCCGAGGCTCCAACGTACGCAAGAAAAGTAATTTTAATTTAGTGTTGAGCCCAGTTGATACAGTAGTTCTACCATTGATTTTGGGAATATTTCTTTGTTTAAATAAAATTAGGTATACATTTTTACGAAACTAATTTCGAGGTGGTAAACCAACATCATAGGGTGCGCGCCAAACAATTCTGGATTGTGATAAATACCGTTATTCCTACTGCTCATTAAAAGTTCGTTGCTAAACATAGGACTCCATAGATTGGTCACAGGCCTCATGGGTTATTGTCCGTGTAGAGGCGTTGTAACATTATCTACGATTCCTTAATCGTCCCGTGTATGTCATAAGAGGTAAGGAGCCAAGAGATACAAAGACATTTTTACGCAATATAGATTACAAGAAAACTTATAATTTAAGCTTTACCACTGGTTCGGAAAAAAATCTCTTTCCTGAGAAGAACCAGAAAGAAACTCAACAGTCTTTTTTTAAACATCACTTTACAATATTTGTAACATATAGATGGACAGCAGGGTCTTCATTTTTTTAAAAGAATAAGGTGACAAAAGAGGACACAGTCCACCTGATGGTGAATGGATGTGGACCATAGATATCTATTTTGTCCTTGATTGACAATCAAAATGCAGATGCGTTGTCCCCCGTGAGGACTAAGATGTAATGCCTCGTTTCCAGTTAAAGGGTTTTCCAGTTCTCTACACTCGCCATACGAAACAGCAGCATTTTACGCTGGTATTCTTTGAGAGCGTGGTCCTGCCCCGGTCGAGCCGACCTATTCATGCTACAACCATAATACAGCTGCAGCACGGTGCTACCACATTTAAACTATTGAAAACAGAAACTGCTTGCAAAGCATTGTTGCTATAGCAAATATACGTCAATAACGCTTTCTACACGGAAACTTACGTAAAGCATTGTGTGGCAATGTTGAACTATTTCTAACATATATACATATATAACTATATATCTAGGCTACAGGTGCCTGCTCATTTGATGCAACGTCGTGTCGCCGGATATGTTGCCGGCTGTCAGCACGGCAAACGGTGTCTATTGTTGAAGGCATCAATTTCACGTTTTCCCTATAAGTTCCATTTACAAGTTATTCAGTCACGTTGCTGGTTAAATTACAAGTGATGTCATGACTTACGGCACCATGATGTCGTGTGAACATGTAAATGCTGTCTTATTCGTACGTAAGCAGTGTGCCTTCTAACCGTATCATCAGTACAGCTGCATACAAGTTCACTGTTGAATACAGCTCTCCTACAAGCAATGCCTTAAAACACGGTTATGCGGCACTTGTATCCATCGACTTCCCGCATGCCTTACCAGGTTACTCCATATAGTGAGGGGAGGGGCTACACTTCAGTCATCGGTACGACGCTGATACAACGCTGATACTGTATTATTTGAAACATAAGAACGTGTGTACAACCAACTGTATTGTTCTCACAGATATCGGTGAACCTTTATTAGCAGTAAATTAAGCAAATATACATTTCATTAACGTTCCAATGCAATGCCCTGCACAGGCCTTCTCTAATTATATATAGCTGTATTCTTTCCACACAATAAAAAAAAAAATTCAGAGTGTAGTGGCGGTGTAAGAATATCCACTAGTTACTCTGTACTTTCTCTGTACTCTGTACTCTGCATCCCATGGGTATCGTAAGAGGCGACCAAGGGAGACAAATCAGATGGGCAATAGCGTCTTCCTTATAACGATTAAAAATAAAAATAAACTTCGGTTGCCAACCTGCTAGTCAAGCGTCGCAAGTATCCCCTCTATGAGACAATCTGTGGGGAAGGCCTATGTGTAACAGTACGGTAAATAAACTTAATTTTACAGATAACGTAAACACCATTTAACTGACAATTACACCCACGATTACGAAGGTAGTAATGTGTTTGACTTTCTAAGGGTTAGCCAAGTTGCTTTCTACTGAATAACACAAGTAGAAAACTATAAAATGATTGGTAATAAATAATGACACATCTCAACGTTAAGTCACGTGACATTTACGTTGATTTAATTCTCATTTACTTTTCTATTAGCGTTTACGATTGTAGAACGTTATCTTAGCTAGTCCCGCTGTTGTTCCAAGTCACCTTCAACTTTTATCCCGATCCACTCAGAACCTGTTTGTAGCATCTTGATGTCATGCAGGTGGTATGCATGTGCTTGGATTTGGGGATACTTTTTAAGTAGTTATGGGATCCCTAGCAGATTCATGCCTATATGGCAGTACCTAGCTATCTGATCCAAAAATTATTAATTTTTATACGTGGTAGAGCTATGATGCAGCTATATTAGTACTATAGTTGTAGCATGAACGGGTCGGCTCGACCGGGGAAGGACCACGCTCTCACAGAATACCAGCGTAAAATAATAGCTTAATGCTGCTGTTTTTCGTATGGTGAGTGTAGAGAACCGGAGACTCTTTTTACTGGAAACGAGGTATTCCATCTTAGTCCTTACGGATGACAACGCGTCTGCATTTTGATTTGTAATCGAGGATAGATGTAGATGTTTACGGACCACAACTATTACTCCACTGTGAGCACACAGTTCACTCCACGATGGACTATGTGCTCGTTTTCGCCCTATCCTACAAATAGAAAATGTTGTTCAAATATTATCACATATTACTGTCGGTGTGTGGTCGTTACTTATATAAAGTACAGTGACTGTATCTTTTATATCATACATATTATATAATTATTATATAATAGTTTATAATGGGTATATACTATATTATGCCTATCTAACTTCGTAACTGTTAACAAGATTTTATTCGAGGCTTACGAGTACTATGTGCATAAAACTTAGAGGATTAAATTTCAACATCGATGCTTACTTGATACTTGTTTTAACTATCGAAGAAATGATCACTGGTAATATAATCTTTTTTTCCTCTTTATTTATTTTGGGGCTTTTATCCCAAATAGACATGTCAGCCCATATCATATCCTAATCTTATTAACACACAGTTAAAAAACCTATGAGAAGAACTAGAATTATTGGTGTTTCATAACCATATAAAGTAAAAATTTTGCAGCATCCGACAGTGGTTCTGCAAGTACAAGTCTCTACAAGTTCATCTTGAAACTTTGCATCAATAATTCTCTTTCTCTCTCGATCTCAATGAATGGACCTCAATAACAAATCAGATAGGGGGATCATAATTAGGGGAATCAGCTTTAATCATTATGATCATCAAGGGCACACATTTTGGAAAGTGTCATGAGCGAAATCTATTTGCAGTTGCAGTTGTTTGCAGTAAAATAGCAGCTTAAAACTGCTGTGAAGATGAAGTTGTGGCGGGCGTATGATGAGAGTAGAGAACCGAAGACTTCATTAGAAACGAAGCATTCCATCTTATTCCTCAGGGGTGACAGCCCACATGAAGTTTTATTCATAATAGAGGATAGATAAAAATGTCTATGGGTCACAGCATCCACTTGTCGTCGGGTGGACTGTGTGTTTGTTACCCTTATTCTATTAGGAAATCCCATAAGCAACCGTGGCTGCAATTTTATCCGTAGGATAGCTTTCAGCTATTTTATAGATTGACTTCAGACAGATTAAAAACGAAACACTATATGGTATTTTATTTTGTCATCATTTTTTATCATCGTCATTATTAAAATTCTTCAAAATATGTACGACAACTTTTCTTAAATAAATGACTTTACTTAAGAGAGATGCGGCCTGTTTGAAGGCTAAACAACCTGTGACAAGCAATGAAGTTAAATTATCGGAGGCTATTGATTTATTTATATATACGGAAGGACATTGATGATGTAAAAAAAAATATGTTGGAATTTCGCGAGGTCCGCCATGTCAGCAGTAAACGACAAGACGATCTATTTCTTGGGTATTATCATAATGATAAGAACACTAGAAACAAGTTAAATAATAGTTACGAGAATACTAACAATTTAAATGGGGGTATCGTTGAGCTTGATATCGACATGCCCCGAACGGACGTAAACAAACCAAGTGAGGGAGAAAGTACGTGCAGGAGATCTCTCTCTTTTGCGCATACGGCGTTGCCGGTAATATCACTGCAGAAACAGCATAATCCTATTATAGTGACACTGACACGCATTGTGAACCTACCTATAGAGATATAGCAAACACGATTCACACTGAATTGAGTAAACGAAAAGACGATGAAGGTTTTACGATTGTTACTAAAAAGAGACATGTATACAGGTATAGAAACGAGCGAGGTACTTTACAAAACGCAAATAAATTACAGGCTGCGGAATCATTTGCGTATGTCTATCTCTCACGTACGTAAAAGCACATAAATGAAAATGATATTAGAGACCGTATAAAAGAAGTGAAGGAAGAATGTACTGACATAGAAATGTTGAAACAGACACAAGAAACTCATTTTAATTCTTTCAAGATAACTGTCCTAGCATCCAAAATTAACAATTTCTTACAAAAAAGTTTTTGGCCAGAGGGTTTAGTTTTTCGAAGATACCGTAACCAGCGCTCTATTAAGGGCGATACAGTGGTGTCTAATAAATAACTATGGATGCACAAAATAAAAATAATTTAAGATTAGTTTCGTTTAACTGTAAATCAATTAAGAGGTCTGTATAGCACGTTCGTGATTTGTGTGAGATAGCAGATGTTATTGCTCTTCAAGAGACATGGCTGATGCCACATGACTTGAATTTCTTGCATCAAATTAACCAGGAATTTAGCTACTATGCTAAATTCTCTGTGGATGCGTCAGTAGGTGTGCTGCGAGGGAGACCCTACGGTGGGACAGCGCTGCTGTGTGTGTACGATTCTATTTACCAAAACTGAAATTGTGCAGTGTGATAACGACCGGATAGTGGCAATGCGATTAGATCAAGGTGATCGTAGCCTTCTTGTATTTAGCGTATATATGCCTACTGATGGTGAGGATAACCCATCAGAGTTTATTCAGTGTCTTGCGAATATTAGTGCAGTGATTGAGAGTGCTGAGGTGGAATGCGTTTTGATCTTAGGCGATTTTAACGCGCATCCGGGTACTCTTTTTGGTAAGGAGCTTGTGGACTATTGTAGTGAGCAGTCATTAACATGCATAGATTCAGAGAGACTAGATTATAACACATACACATTTGTGAGTGAGGCGCACGGCACATGTCGGTGGCTTGATCACTGCATTGCTACTGCTGCTGCAGCGAGGATGGTAACAGATCTATACGTGAAGTATGACTCATTTTGGTCGGATCATGTACCTCTAGTTATTAATTGTAACCTTAGTTTTATTACACTTAAAGAAATTCACTATGAGTCGAACCTAAAAAATAATGCAAAGGTTTTATGAGGGCATAGGGAGCTTGAACAAAGAAAAATGTATTCAAAAATCTGTGATGAAAAACTTTATGAGATAATGAGTAATTATAAAAATGTAAGCATGGAATGTATGGATGTAAAACATTCGTGTGAAAAATCGTGTCATTGTAAGTATATTGACGGTTTATATTGTGACATTGTATGTGTGTTGTAAATAGCTGCTGAGCGGAGCTTTTATATAAATGATATAAGAAAAGGGCAAAGGATTGTGGGGTGGAATATTCACGTCAGGCATACCCATCTTCAGGCTATTTTTACGAAAATATGGCTGCCTCGCGTAGAGCTTAAAGCCGCGCTTAAGTATGTTCAAAATAATCAGGACAAAATAAAAATGGAAGTGTTGGCCTGATATCGAAATGTTTGTAACTGTAATGAATTTTGGAGAGAAATAACAACGTTAGAACATAAAAAATATTTGCCGTTAACTGTAGATGGAGAAAAAAGTAAAAAAAATATAGCAAATTTATTCAGAAATCAGTTTAATTTTGTACAAAATAAATCTAATTATAATTGTAAGGCTGGGACATGTCAGGGATCCGAAACTCACCATGTAACAGTTACGCCGAAACAGTTATAGTCACTTTTGACTAACATGAAGGGTGAGTCTCCGGGTCATGACGGTCTTAGTATAGAGCATATGTTATATGCGGGCCAGCGTATCTGTGAGGTGTTAGCGCACTTTATAAATCTCTGTGTCGAACATTGTTATTTACCTGAGGAACTTATTCGTACGGTAGTTGTTCCTATTATGAAAAATAAAACGGGGGATATCTCAAACTCGGCAAACTACTGGCCTATTTCTTTGGCCACTATAGTGGCCAAGGTATTTGGACGAGTATTACATTTATACTTAAATTCCATAAATTATGATGATGGGTAATTTGGTTTTCGTCCGAATGTATCAACAGATATCGCTATATTTTCTCTAAAGCAAGTTATAGGTTATTATAAACAGCGGAATATTTCTGTATACGCTTGTTTTCTTGATTTAAGTCGCGCCTTTGATACAATTAGTCATGAAATACTGTGGAAAAAGCTCCGTGACACTAGCACAGGTGTCCCGGCTGAAGTTGTTGATCTCCTAGCGTTCCGGTACGGTAATCAGACCAACAACGTTAGGTGGGGTTGTGAAATATCGGATTGCTATAAGCTTTCTTGTGGTGTGAGACAGGGGGGTGTTACCTCACCTGATCTTTTCAGTACTTATATGAATGATTTAATCGTGGAGCTCAGCAGATCCCCGGTAGGGCTCAGACTGGATGACAGATATGTTAATAGTCTGAGTTATGCTGACGATATGGTGCTGCTCAGTCCCTTGATTAAAGGCTTGAAAAAATTAATTGAAATCTGTGAAAGATATGCGAAAGAACATAACTCGACTTACAACTCTAAAAAGACAGAAATAATGATTTTCTGATCAGGGAAGTTACCTCAGAGCGTGCGCGAGATTCGTCTTAATGGAAAATCTATTAAGATAGTAGACAAGTTCAAGTATCTTGGCCATATTGTTACTTCAGACTTAAAAGATGACACGGATGTGGAACGTCAACGTAGATCTCTGTGTGTAGTAGGCAATATGATTGCGCGAAAATTCTGCAGGGCGTCGCCGGACGTGAAAATTACACAGTTTAGATCTTTCTGCCAAGCGGTTTACACGTGTCAACTCTGGATAGACTATAACCAAGAAAACACATGATAGTATACGGGTAACTTTAAATAATATTTTTAGACTTCTAATGGGGTTTAATCGCTATTGTAACCCCTCTGAAATGTACGTGAAAACCCGGGTTGACTCTTTTAATGCAATCCGTCGAATGAGGATAGTATCATTCATGTCCAGAGTTGACTTGTGTAGTAACTATATTGTGCGTAGTTTGGCAGATAGGCGGATACAGACTGCAATGTACAGATGCTGGGTGAAAGTTGCTGGGTGACGATAGGCTTTTGGAAATATTGCAACATGTCTATTCTTGCTATACTATATATATGCTATATTATATTTTCTTGTAAATATGGATCTCTTTGTCTGCAATAAAGGATTATTATTCTTATTATTATTATTAAATATCACCCTTAACGCTGCTGTATTTCGTATGTTTAGTATGGAAAACCGGAGACCCTTCTTACAGGAAAGGAGGCATATTCTATCTTAGCCCTCAGGGGTAGCAACGTATCTGCATTTTAATTCGTAATCGTGGATAGATGTAGATGTCTATGGACTACAGCAACCACTTACCATCAGGTGGACTGTGTGCTCGTTTGTCACCCCATTATTTGAAAACTTAACAATACGATATAGGATAGGTTTGGATGCAGTTACATAGGAACACGCAAGACAATGTGATTAAAATAGAGGCACACTAAAGCTATGTTATGGGTGCAGCACGTATGAGTCGGTTGGACTTGCGAAGGACCACGCTCTCACAGAATAGCAGCGTAAAATACCAGCTTAACGCTGCTGTGTTTCGTATGGTGAGTGTAGAGATCCAGAGACCCTCTTCAAGGTATTCCATCTTAGACTTCAGGGGTGACAACACATCTACGTTTTGATTCTTAGCTGAGGGTAAATGTGCTCGTTTGCCACTGTCTATGAGCCACATCATCCACCTACGATAAGGTGGACAGTGTGCTCGTTTGTCATCGTATTTTACATATCTTCTTCAAAAAAAAAAAAAACACAAAACTGTACTGTACTGTACATTCATTGAAACAAAGGCAAATTCGAAGTTATGATAAATAAATACGAAACCCACTAGGCCACTATAATAATTTCTCACTGTGATCACTTTTAATAAGACTTTATGTAAATTTATTGGAGCGAGCCACACATGGCCTATATTTAAACTCTGTATAATTAATCTGTCCCATAATATACAAATCCTCTACAATAAAGGGCAAAAATGTGGATTTCATTTCACATTGATGTCTGCATTTCGCTCTGTTTGCTGCAGACGTTACTTCATTTTCAAAGACAGTTTATTGTAAATTATTGAATTTGAGTTACATAATAGTTACGTGAATAGAATAGGATTTAAAACAATTACAACACAACTAGAGCCAGACGCTAGTGCACAAAGTTTGCCTTCGAATCCTTTTAACTTGGTATGTAGACAACAGGTCACACTGCTATGGTTTATAAACCTGCGTATTAACCCGTGTGTAGTTCAATGTACATACGGCATCTAACGGAAAAACTTAATAACGAATGAGAAGCGACTGTTTTCGTTTTTTTTATTTCCAGCTCTACTAGAGTAGTACGGAGTTTCGCGTTGATCCTTGGGAAGAAAAGTTCGAGTGCCAGCCTCGTACATTTAAATGAAGTGTGTGCTCTCCCCTCTCTAGATGGAGCCACGATATGGTAAAAATGCAGGAAGTCGATGGATGCTGGTGGCTCAGGTCCGTGCTTTGTAACGTGGAGGAAGGCCTATGTTCAGTTCACTCAATCAGCGGTAAAAGCATAATTCACTTTTTATAATTATTCTTGAAAAATGTATAAAAATCATTTTATTCTATTCTATTAAGCAGTGGATTGTGATGGGTCAATGATGAACATGTTACCTCAGTATGAGAGAGAGTATAATATTTATGTGTATAATATAAAGTTTTTTCAATACAGAAGAGGAAGCAAATGAACATGCGGCTCGCCTGATGGTAAAAAAACTGCAAGATGCACCGCAAGTACGTTGCCGGTTTTTTAAAATGGAGAAGGCTCTTATTTTGAAGGTCTCTACGGTGTATTGGTACTGAAAAATTGCTGGCGGTAGCCGATTTCAGAAAGAAGTCGTACGAGGAAGAAAACGTCTGATAAAACGCACCGCCTGGACCACAGAATATAAATATTCCGTGGCTTGGACCGCCAAGCACTTATACCAAATTTATCGATATTGAGCTACAATTCAAAATTAAGGATCAAAATGTTGGAATAATGGGTACTCTGTAATGAAATTAAACGCCATCGTTTTCTACCAAAAATATTCCGATGCCATTGGTTCTAAAATTCACCCCATAGTAATTTCGCAACGCTCGCGATAGAGTACCCAACGGGGAACGCATGCGCGATGTTAGCGCGCATTTTTTTCCGTCAGTCAGCTGTCAAGCGCACAGGGTGGTCTGTGCCTTTGAAGATTTTTTGTCACAAATCAGGTTTATTATGTTACAAGTGTGTATTTGAAGGATGTTTCAGTAATGTTTAGCAACAATTTGTATATTTTTATAGCACTCTTGGTATCATTCAACGAAATTTTTGATGTGTGATGAGTGAGTAAATTTGTGCAGTGATTTGCTTCCGAAATTTACTTCTTCTAATTGGTTTTCTTTGCTGTTTCTGTTTATGAACTACCTAGTGGAGTTGGGTGATATCAGATGCAAACCACTTTAGCTTAAAGGTTTGTAATTTATTATTTAACCCTACTTAGAGTCAGTAATAACCTATATTTTTAATAAATTAACAACGCACCTTTTTCAGAATTTAGATAAATAGTTCAATCTTTACATTAAGTCTGCATTAAGTCTAAGGTAATGATTAAAGATGAAATCACTCGCAAGAAACAAATAAATTACGTAAATAACGTTGCATTACGAATGGCAAATGTGCCTAGGCCTACAGTCCAGTTTGGCATTAAAAAAAACAGCTGATTGACAACAAATAAAGACGGCCACTACTTCATGTGCGTTGTTATTCGCGTGAAAAGGAAAACATCTCTTCTTCTAGCTATTATTATATTAATATATATTGTTGACCCTGTATATAATATATAATAACTATAACTTTCAAACATAAGCATGTGTACTCTTTAGCGATTGGTCAAAATATACAGAGTAAAATGAAATTCAGGTTGTGTGCAACAATGGACTGTATTTCCAATAATATTTTTAAATATACAAATCACAAGATTACAAAAGAGAATGAATAGTTTCGTAGAGTCGTATGTTGCGATAGATTAAACATAACACTTTTGGTAGTGATGGTGATGGCGGAAAAGAATCAATCACCCCATTTCGCCCCATAGAAATCGTAAAAGGCGAATAGTCGCTTCATACGACGGGAAACTCCGTAATGATTTACAGCGCTCGTAGGCAGGGGTATAACAAAATGGCAAACGTAAAAAA